>CATIWM010638195.1:0-13293 GCA_949671775.1 Mallotus repandus
AATCCTAACTTGGGGATAAGTTAGGTGGAGACGTAGGATTGTTGTTGAATCCGAACTCCTTAAATCATTGTGTTCTTCATTCTTCCTTCCCAACGTTCTTTCTATTTTTGTTTAAATTTCAATTACTATCGATTTGAATTCGATTGCCTTATTCACCCCCTCTAAGGCATTTTCACTTTCAATACTAGCATACAATTGCCATGGACAACCCTCTGCTCTACACCTTGCCCTCACCTAGTCTGGTTCATTTGGTTTGATATTCAATTTAATTCCTTTTACAACAACATACTTATAAATTGCATCTCTAAATTGCTTAACTTTTATGAAAATCATACCTAATTCCTATGTAGGCATTGCAGGTGAATGATCAAACCGAAACGATTACGATGGTCTTCTTCATGGCACATTTGCACCTTCATCATCTGATATTGTTGCATCACTTGATATTGTTGCTTCACTTCCATGTTCATCTGAATCATAAACAACTTTATCAGACCCTACTCTGCCTCAATTTCTGTTTCCCCTGTCTTGTTCAAATCCGGCATCAGTACTAATTTTCCCTAAGTGTATTTCTCCAACACCTCTATGTGTAGGTTGCACTCCTTGAATTTTCTTTAAATTTCTTACATTCTCTCTGATAGCTCAGAGTTTATCATCCACATCAGGACAGTGATCATTATTAGACTTACTCAACTCACCCTTTTCACCATTAAGCTTATCTTCTTCTTCATTTAGCTCAGTGCTCTCATCACTTTCATTTTCCTCTAATCCCTCAAAATAAAGATCAATGTCACTGTCACTCCCCTCATCCCCCTCACCATCACAACTGCTCAAGTTACCAACCAAGAAATCTGACTCTTCACTAAGTATTTCAACTTCGTCATCATCACCGTCTGATGCCAATATAGGTGTATCTATGATATGACTGACATAGAAATCCACATAATCTCCATCCTGAAAAGTTTTTGAAACATCTAATATGATAGCATCTATATCTAGTAATATAAACTCCCCCACTTGTTTCTCTTCCGTATCTGTATACCCAAAGTCTTTAATAGACCATAATAATTCTGGTATACTTAACCTATCACAGTCCATTTCAGTCTCAGTTATATCCCTACCCACGTATTTTAAGTGTGTTTCTCTCACAAAAGACCCCCCATAATGTCACTTCACCCTAATGTTGCTATCCTCCATCCTGTAATCAAACTTATTTCTATTAATAATTAGTGAAAAATAGAAAAAGCCAAAGCTTTTGCTAGTAACAACACAACCACCATAGACCACGTGCATTAAAAAATACAACCATCATGGACCACATGCTTTACTACAACTACCATAAAGGAAATACACCTCTGTTTGCTAAAAAATAACAATAAAACCAAACAAAGCTCTACATGCATGACTCAGCAACCAAGGGTAACAATGTACCTTATCTAAGCTTCACTTATTGCCTCAGTAACAACTCAAAAAGGGCGAGCTTTTGTCTTATCTGTCTAAATGATTCCAACAGTATACTTGCTATCTTTTCGATTCTCTGTAAAAGCCAACAATTGAAGGAAGCTTTTTTGCCAGTAAGAATTTATTCTTCACATTGTACATCAGACTTTCATAACGTTAAGCTTTGAGGGGATTCTTGGTAAATTAGGGATTTCGTTTTCGATTAGGAGAAAATTTGGGAATTAAGGATTTAGGGTTTTGTTTATTTGGGTATGTTAATTAGTTTTGTTTTTACTTTTTTAACCCTCTTTAAAAGGTTTAACACGGATGTCCACCTGGACATCAGACGTGCCATGTCATCGTGCATACTTCAAATGCGTTTTGCTATGTCTGACCATGGGTGAGATCGGTCAAAAATTAAAGTTGATATGTGCAATTAGTTATTTTTCAAGTTGATGTATAAAATGGGCCAAAAGGGTAAAGTTCAGGAGTGAAAAAGGGTGTTCGACATTATAAAATTTACAAATTGCAATATAATTTAAACTTAATCTTTTGCACATAGTGATTATTACAATTACAAACCTTAAATATCAAATGTAATTTGCTCCATTACGATGGGTGGGGGTGGTTTGGCATCTTGCAACATCGAGCTTGTAGATTGGTGAGTGTGATGGTTTTTTAAATTTAATAAAAAATTCAATATAATTAAAATTTATTATTCAATTATGAAATGAGATTATATAAAAAATAAAAAATAAATAAAGGAATAAGTGCAAATATCTAAATGAGAAGAGCTGGATATCATTAAGTTTAAGCTTAAACTTAATAAATAAGCTCAAAATATAGTTTGAACTCGACTTATTTATAGTAATGAAGAGGTTCCAGCAAAATTTGATCGTATTAACGAGTTTAAAAAGTGGAACTTTATAAGCCCAATTCTCTCACGTGTTATCAATCGATAGGTCTTAGGTTATCATGGCCTTCAAGACCATCGAATGGGCTAATCAATAAAACTGCAGTTAAAATTGTAATTGAGTCAAATCGACTCACGAATTATTCAAAAAAAATTTAAAATCGACTTGATTATTGCTGAGTTGAACTTAAGTTCGAATTATTTAAGTAGGCTATCAAGTTGAATTTGAACTCTTAAACTCGCGAACGTAATTGAATTTAGTAAATTTTGTATATATTTACTATTTTATCATTTTATTGTAATATAATTATAAATATATCTTATTAAATCGAGTTGAATTCGAATTCGAATCAAGATTGAATATTTTAAAATATATATAATTTAAATTTAAAAATTTTATTTAATTAATTAAGTATAGTCGAATAAAATTTAAGTATATAAATTATTTAATCGAATCGAGTTTAAACTTAAAAAAATTTCAATTGAATCTTTGATAAGGTTAAATTTTAAATTTAAAAATTAAGTCAAACTCAATCTTGACAGTGCCCAATTACACCATCAAATACATTCTATAATAAAAACAAATTAAAATAACGTAGCGGCCTCAAGCCGACGTCGCTGGCTCCAATTTCTCCGCTGCAAAACTACGTTTCCCTCAACCCCTAGACCCTCCTAGTCTCACACACAGATACAGAACCCAGAGAGGGGGAAAAAAAAAAAGCTTCAGCTACTTCGATGGCGTCTTTAGTCTCTATTAGCTCCCATACGCCTCTCAGTGCTGCAAAATTCTCGGTCAAGGTAACTCTATGTTTCAACTTCTCTTTTACTCTTTCAGCGAAGAAATTCACATTTTCATGGCTGAGTTTTGTTTCCATTTGGAGCAATACCAACTAGGTTGTTTTGATTTGAGGTCTGATTTAGCTTTTTTTTTTCTTAATATCCAATGTAACATGTTAATTTAAAGCTGTCACTAATGCATTAATTTCTATGTAATTTCAAAATTCAGTATCATGTTGAACCGCATTTCCATGTTGTATGATCAATTTTTATCAAGCATTTGTAATATATGTAATTTAGAGGCTGATGTTTGATAAATTTTAATTTTTTTTTTCAGGAATTTCAACTAACTGGGAAGATTAAATTACCTCTTGATAGAATTTCAGGCCAAACAAGAATTACAACAGGTGTGTAATTGTGTATTCGTAGTATTCTTGTCTTGGTGTCTTAATGTTTTGTCATCTTTCAGAGATTTTGAAGCATGGTTTATGTTTGATTAGCTAATAAAAGGACCTCCGTTATCCTAGTAGTACTGCATTGTAGTGATAACTGTGTGTGTTGTGACTGAAAGTCATAAGTTTGAGCAGTATAACAGTTTCAATCTCTAATTAAATTTGACTAGGCTAAAAGCAAGTTTCTTTCTTTTTGTTTTTCCAGTCATTTGGCACCTGTATAAGGCTGTTATTCCAAGAGTTTTTTACAAAATGGTTTTTTGGGTTTTTGTTTGCAGCCACCAACCTTCTTGTGACCTCCTGCTTGAATAGAGACATGTCTTCTTTGGGGTGCTGTCATGAATATTTTGCTGCAATTGACCGTTGTGGTGAACTTGTTTCTTGTTGTATGAATGTAAGTTCATGTACTCACAAAGTAATGATTGGCTATTGGGTAGGACCTGATATTGATGATGGTTGGGGATTTGTCGAAGCTTGCGTTAATCAAATTACTTGATTTTTTTTCAATGACACGCTATTGAATGGTTTGCATTGTTTATTTCTTTTGCATATTCTATTGATATTGCTTTGAGCATGAAACAAAAGGAAGTGATGAAAATTTTTTGATAGATGAAGCACTAGCATTCCAAACCATTAGGTGAGGAATCTGTCTCTTGATATTAATCTTCTTGAAATTCCTGAGGAAGGCCTTAAACCTGAGCTATTTCTTGATACCATGGACTGCTCTAGTAATGAATTTTTAGGGCAGTCATTTCTTGAAGAATCAATCAACCTAAAGCATTAATAGTGTACCCTAATTAATTGTACATTTGCCTATGATCCTGTAATAATGTTGGGCAAACACTTTTGAAACCTCTAGAGAGGGGTCTTTAGGTTGATACATCCCCTTGAAACTTTCATGGGGCATTTTAGTTTTACCAAACCACATAAAAAAAAAAAAATCCAGTCACCCAACCCATATTATTCTGCTTCATAGCCCTGACAAATGACTTATAATGTTGATGTTGAATATTTATTTTTTCTTTCATCGCCAGGATAGCTATCATGATGCCAGCATTATTGAGATAGCTATCTGTTATAGAAGTGAGTAAAAGAATGACTGCAGCTTCAAGCATTCATTGTTGCAGGAACTTTGTGGCATGCCCAATGCTTTATTCACAGTTCTTGTCGTATCTGAATGAATTATAACTTCTTTGACTTGAATCAACTGCTTTCATGGGACCGTTAGAACCTTAGAAGGTGTCCAAGAAGATCAATGCAGTACTCAAAATGCTACACTAAGCTTAGCTGCTGCAAAGCAGCAGACAACCCATGATCCTCTTGCCCTTTGTCCTGTAATACTGGTGCACCAATTGTGGTCCAATGCAGGTTATTTGCTTTAATTAAATCGGATTCACTGTTGCCGATGTCAGCAGATGATCACCGACAAGGAATACCAATACCGTGCAAGCAGATTGTGAAGTTCAACGCCATGATTCCGTGGTCGGAGCTCATGGAAGCAGTGCTTATTGAAATCACTCTGTATATCAAAAACCCATCACCTAGTACTGCATTGATATAGTTACTCTTAGAGTTTTGAGTTTATCGCTTTCATTTTATCAAGAAAATCATCATGTTATGCGTTCGATTAGTACTGGTTCAAATGTTTTTGAGGGTGATCAGCTTTTGTCTGTCTTAGTGTTTGTTACTTTGTAAAACTTCGCTCATTTTATTGGGGAACAATTTTTAGTGGGAGTTCCCTAGCAGCTGCTTATTCTATTGTAAGCATACTTCAGATTCCAGCTTCTTTAAAACTGTTTATAGTTGAGAAGTGGTCCCAAAAAGAGTACTAGCTGGTAGAAGCCTTTGTTTGGCTGTGTTGAAACCCTAATCTTATTTACTGGGGGCTTAGAAATCACCCTTTATTGGGGCATTACCCAATCCATTTGCATATATGTTAAAATAATGCATGCCTGAAATTTTAAATTGGATTTTCACGAAAAATCATGTTGTGTAAAGCCTCAAAACTTTGTGGTCCCCTCACGCTATGGCAATGCAAAAACCTTAAACCTAGTACATTTACAATCTCTAGCTAGTTTTGACTAATTTTTACCAGAAAAATTCACTTATTGTTGTTTGACATCAAGACCTGCATATAATAAGTTTAACATGATGATTTCTGAGAATTATTCAGAAAATTGCAGTGACGATTGATATAAATTATGTTATATGAAATTAAGGAAGCATACTTCTTGATAAAATATGTGGTCTGAAATCTTCATCTTTCTTTCTTTTCCTTAAAAAGTATAGAGAGGGAAAGAGGCAAGGAAGAACCGTAAAAGAGACCTGAAGGACCGAACAATGCTTCATTAAATTGGTGAACAACTATAGTCTGTTGGAAGACCATCGACTGTATATATGTTTTCCACTTCAGTCACTAGGTATCAAACAACTCTATAGACAAGTTATAGTCACTTGGTATCAAAAAACCCTATAGACAAGTTATATTCATATTTTTTGAATGGGAAAGGGAAGTACGGATCGAACCATTGATCTATTAATGCCTTCAAGAGAATTATACCACTGGACCATTCAAACATTTAACGACAAGTTATATTCATTTGATAATTTAATATCATGGTTAATCAATTTGCAGCAGTCCTATGTTTTTTTAAGAAGAATACCATTGGTTTATTCAGATACCAGATTTGAGAGAGGGGGAGAGCACTGCTAACAAAAAAAAAATGAAAGAAGCTAGAAAACATTCTTTTTCTTTATATATATATATATATATATATATAGAGAGAGAGAGAGAGAGAGAGAGAGTTGCAAGTTACATGGTTGCAAAAAAAAACAATTAAATTAGATTTATATTTAAACATCCTAACTCTAAATTAAAAATAAAAATAAGAAGTAGAAGAAGGAGCAGCAAATTCTGATGTAATTACATGGTTCCTTTATTAAGTAAATAAATAAGAGGAAGGAGAAGGCAAGCAGCAAATTCTGATGTAAATGTATAGTTCCTTTATAAATGAAAGAAAAGATGCACATAATCAAAATCAAGAAATTAACAAGAAACAAACTGACCGACTCAAACTTGCAAGCATTAATCGCAAGCTATTTAAGAAGTTGCAAGTTCTCCTTCTCCTTCATTTGAGGCTGAAAAAACTAGTTCCAGGAGAAATATATATATATATATATATATATATATTAGAAGTTAATTTACCTCAAAGAAGCAACCTAACTGATACATGAACTTGGAGACCCATCTTTGATTTGCCAAGTCATTACACTTTCAGAATAGATCTACTCTTCAATACAAGTGCTTCATTAAGCCTCTAAATATAGTCTTGTTTGTTCCTCCTTCTCCTCTTGTTCTCCTCTTTTATCTTTAATAGATCAGAAGACAGTACATTAATGCTCAGCTGGATGGCTCTGTAAAGGAGCTACTGCTGATACCCTTCTCAAGAACCCTAAACTCAAACGGGTTTGACGTATCTGTTTGCTTCTGCATATGATCTTGTTGTTGGGTGCCTTTGTAGTTGAAGTCTTCAACATCTTTGTCTTGATGAGTAGCAGCAGTTGTAGTAGTTGTAGCTTTGTTTTGGTTGTGAATAGCTTTCTCTCTTTCAGCTTCTCGAAATTTATGTAAATATCTTACTATTGCCTCAGCATAATTGTCAAGCCCTAATGAACTCAGAGCCCAACAGATGTCATCTCCATTCACTGTCTTTCGATTCTCCTTGTGACACTTGTCAGATGCCTCACCTGTCACAAAACTTATAAATTCTGTTGCACATTCTTGCATTGTTTCTTTTGCTTCTTTTGAAATCTTTGCAGTTGGTGGCAGGATTTGCTTCATGATTCTACCCACATTTGCAATTGGCAACAACCGATCTTGCTCATCTACCATTCTTACTTCCAGTAGATGATGCTGATAATTAGTGATGTCTCCCTTCTTAAATTCAGACATGTTGCTTTTCACTCCATTCTAAAACTCCTTTTGAATAGATGTGATTATATTATGTATGTATATCTGAGCGATGTATACATACATAAAATGCGCATATCTGTCTTTATGCGCATGTGGCACAATATTGATGACTCCGTATATTAATTCCCATATATATTAAATAAATATACGTACGTACAGTACCAACGTCATACATTACGAATATAGTCAAACATTTATTGGTGGGTCATTGCATATGCACAATCTACAATGGTACATTATTAATAAATTAAGATATAATATTTTAAACTTTTCCAAAACTATATTGAACTAAATAAGTTTATCAATTGATTTTTTTTTTCAACAATTTATCAATATGGTTTAAGGTATTTATAGGTACAAATTATGCAAGTGGATTTGCAGAGTATAGATGGTTGGAATTTTGGTTAATGAAGATTTGTTTTAATGCAGGTTTTATACTATATGAATTTTGTTGAGTTAATATTTGGTGGTAATTGTAAAAATTTTAGAGGTAGCAAAATTTAAATTTGTATTTTATAGCAGCAAATCCATAAATTTGTTATAGATTACCTTTTTCCTGATAGCTAAAAGTACCTAATCATCATGCCAAAAAAAAAAGCCTAATGTCTAAAAAATTTTTTTTTTTTTTGCAAATTTATAATTGTATTTAACTTTTAAAATCTTTTCAATTGTAATATAATTTCACCTTTTTTTACTTACAATTCTAGCAAAATTAAAACAATTAATTTTAAATACTTAATCAATGCAAAAGCCATATTAATTAGTTAAAATTAATGTCATTTTCTTTTCATTTGTATTTTTAATTTTCAATTTTAAAGGTTTAAAAAGTTGTAATGCTAACATTTTAAAAGCATCTTAAAAATTGATTCATATTTAACTTGAAATTTTAATTTGATTGACTTGATGCCATTTTAAATACAAATAAGCAAAATTTATTTTTAAACTTCTGAAGTATAGCGGTTTTTTCTATTGAGCCCCTATTATTTTATTGCATTGTATTAAGTCTCTATGCTATTATTTATGTAGCTATTGAGCCCCAATTTGATAAACTCCATAGATATATTCTTCACACTGAGAATTATAGAGCAATGGTAAAAGGTTGTATATTATATTGATAGTGATGAATAATACAAGTATATATACCAAGAGTAGTTACAACAATAATAACAAATACATAACAAACAAACTATAATCTAGTGTTTATCTCTAATACCTCCCTGCAAGCTGATGGTGGGGTGGAGACTAACTGAAGCTTGGAAAGAAGGGTGTTGAATTATTGGCGAGATCATGGTTTTGTTAGAACACCAGCCAATTGATCTAAAGAAAAAACTGTGCCTACCGAAACATGATGATAAGCAACTAAATTTTGAACAAAAAGAAAGTCAACCTCAACATGGTGTGTTTGGGCATGGAACATAGGATTAGTAGACAAAAACACAGCTCCAACATTGTCACACCAGATGTGAGGTGTGGAGCGAATAATGACGCCAAGCTCTTGAAGTAAATGAGCAAGCCATTTGATTTCGACACAAACATCAGCAACAACCTTGAATTCGAATTCAGTGGGGGATCTTACTACTGTGCATTGCTTTTTGGAATTCCAGCCGATTAAATTTTTTCCAAGATAATGAGATAACCACCAGTGGAGCAACGATCATCAGGGCAACCAGCCCAATTAGCATCACTGAAGGCTACCAAGTCCATAAATGAAAGAAGAAAAAAATAAGCCATTAGAGACCATACCATTAATATAGCGCAGAACCCTTTTTAATGTATGTTGGTGAGCATATGTAGGTTTATGCATAAACTGACAAAGTTTGTTGACGACAAAGGAGATATCTGGTAGAGTAATTGTGGCATACTGAAGATTACCACAGCACCGGCAATACTGTTGTGCTTCATCTGGAGAAAGTAAAGTACCAGTGTGGAGAGAAAGATGAGTACCTAATGCTATGGGTGTAGGCATAAACTTGGACTGAGACATATGAATTTTGCACAAGAGCTCCTGGAGATATGCCTGTTGTGATAAAATCATACCATCGGTTGTGTAATGAACTTGGATACCTAAGAAGCAATTCAAATGGCCAAGACCTCTCAATTTAAACTCAGCAGAAAGTTGTGCAATAATGGATTTAATAATGGTTATTTTATTGCCTGTAAGAAGCATATCATCAACATATACTAGTAAAAAGGTATTTAAAGCCACCACGATTATAAATGAAAAGAGAAGAATCCGAAGTAGAGCCAACAAATCCAATGTGAATTAAGAAATTGCACACTCGTTGAAACCAAGCATGTGGAGCTTGCTTGAGACCATAAAGAGATTTTTAAAGTTTACATACATAATTTGGATAATCTTTATATATAAAACCTTATGGTTGAAGCATATAAACTGTTTCTTCCGAAGTGCCATCCAAAAAAGCATTACTAACATCCAGTTGGCTAAAATACCACCCTTGAGTGAGAGCCATAGATAAAACAATGCGGATGGTAACAGGCTTGACAACGGGATTGAAAGTTTCATTGTAGTCCAAACCATACTCCTGTGTAAACCCCTTTACTACCAGGCGTGCTTTTAATCTTTCAATTGTACCATTTGTATGTTTTTTAATATGTATACCCATTTATTCCTAACAACATTGACATTGGGAGGTCATGGTACTAATGTCCACGTTTGAGTATGATGTAAAGCAGCAATTTCTTAAGCCATAGTTGCACACCATTGCGGGAATTTGGAGGCTTGAGTGAAGAAAGTGGGTTTGGTAAGTGGTAGAGAAGGAGAGCTAGGATGGTGAGAAGAAAATGTTGTAAGTGAAAGTCCATTATTATCGGGTGTAGTGGATGCAACATCGTTTGGAATGGAAGATACTATGGAAATGTTAATTTCAGGTTTAGGATGGTTATGCAACACCATATGGTGTGTGCACTGAGGTAAAGATGTGGCGGTTGAATTTTTGGATGATGGTATAGTTGCTTGGGTGGATAAAGAAGGATTAGATGTATCGAATGAGGCAGATGGTAATGGTAGAGTTGAGTTATCAAGTGGGTTGGGTGGATTAGTGAGATCAATAAAGATATTGATCATATCTAGATTAAAAAATTGAAGTGGTTTTGGGTTATCTTGATTTGGTTGTAGAGAGATAAGAGAAGGTGAATGAGATAAAGGAGGAGAAGATGTAGATGGTTTTGTAGTAGAGAAAGGAGACGTACCTAATGCAAGACTTGTACGTGAAAAGGATGACATTGATGAGGTAGAGTCCCGCTAGTTCGATATAGCCAATGGTAATGGAGATCGGGTAGGGGAAGGCATAGGATAGCTAAGTTGCAACCATGGTTAATTGGGTGAATTTTGGGCAGTGGATGGAATATTGGTGGCAACTGATGTAATTTGCTTGAATGAAAAAATTTTCTCATCAAATTGAACATGTCTGGCAATGTAAATATGTCCAGTTTCTTTATCCAAGCACCAGTATCCCAAGTGGTGTGGAGAATAGCCTAGAAAAATGCATTGTTTGGCCCGAAAAGAAAACTTATATCTGTTATACGATCTAAGAAGAGGATACACTGCACATCCAAAAACTTTGAGAAATATATAATCTGGAGCATATTTGAATAAGAGTTTAAACATAATGCCATTAGATAGAGAAGTACTTGGCATGCAATTAATTAAAAACATTGCCATTTCAAAGGCATATTGCCAATACTTAAAAGGAGCACCACAATGACTAAGTAAAGTTGAATCGATATCAACAATATTCCAAATTTTTCTTTCTGCCGTTCCATTCTGTTCATGTGTATGGGGACAGGAAAGACGACGAACAATACCAGTTTCCTTAAAATAAGTATGTAGTGGGCGAAATTCGCCACCCCAATCCGAATTAAATGATTGAATTTTGTATTGTAACTGATTTGCAACCATTTTTTGAAACTAATGAAAAATTAAAGGAACGTCACTCTTGCTTTTAATCGGAAACAACCAAGTAAATAATGAGAAGTCATCAATAAAAATTACAAAGTATCTTTCACCAGTTGTAGAACACATGGGTGCAGGACCCCATACATCATAATGAATTAACTGAAGAGGTCTAGCACTTCGATTAAATGTCAATGGCAAAGAGGTGTGATGCATTTTTCCAAGACAACATGCTTCACATTTATTGCTAGACAATTTATTGGAGGAGCATGGTAATTGAAACTGTCGAACCAAAACACATACTGTTTGATAATTTGAGTGGCCAAGTCGACTATGCCAATCTTCTAAGGTTGCTAAGAAGGCTGCTGCACTGTAATGATGTTGGCGATGAAGGACATTGTGCAATTTGTAGAGCCCCAGATCAATTGAGCTGCAGAGAATGGGTTGTTTCGTTGCTTTTTCCTTCACAAGGCAATGATCATCGTGAAATTCAAAAAAGCAATGATTATTAGTACAGAGTTTGCGAATAGACAACAATGGCTTTGTGATTTACAGAACATGCAAAACATCTGTTAAAGTAAGTGATTTGCTTTTAGAGGGAATAAGAGAAGTACCAACATGACTTATGTTTAGGCCCTTACCATCACTAACAAGAAGTCAATCCTTACCCTTATACTCTTCTGCCAATGTCAAAGAACTCAAATCAGGGGTGACATGATGGGTTGCCCCTATATACAAGTACTAAGAGTGTAGAGAAGAATCCAACTGAGACATAGATGGGAAAGCAGAGTCTGTGGGCAATTGCGCAAGATGTGCTTGAGCAAACCGTGATTGGCGTTGATTTTCAATAGGCGACACTGAAGAGCGAAATGGTTCTGGATTCTGCAGATTTGGAAAATAAGTGAAGGTCGATTGAAACTTCGACCACTACCATAGCCACGCGATGATCGTCCACGAGAAAAGGAGTGGGCAGAATTAGAGAAACCACTGTTGCTGCGTTGAACAAAGTTGGCAGCGAGCAAAACAGGTTGCTGTGATTTGAGCAAAAGCTCGTGAGAAACCAGCTAGCCATGCAAATCATAGAACATAGGAGGAGTGGGTTGTTGCTGAAGTGCTGCGATTATGGGATTATATTCTGCACCGATTTGTTGAAAAATAATAGAATTAAATTTAGCATCTGATATTGGTGAGGGAGTCAGCAATGGCTTTAGCTTCATATAAATATTGCGAGATAGACTTGTCAGTTTTGGGGAGGTTATGGAGTTCTATGTGAAATTGGGTTTATTTAGCATGACTAACAGTGCCAAAGGAAGTATAAAGAGCGCCCCAAACAAAAGCAGAGGATGAGAGACCTATTAGGTGAGGATAAATCTCCTCAGTAATGGAGGAGAGCAGCCATGAAAAAAGCATCTGATCATTGGCGATGTGACACTTGTTAAGAATGTCAAACATACATTGTATGCATGTGACTAACCCATAACATATTTATAATTATCAAATTTTTTACTCACAACTCCATATATGTAACACATATCACACACCAACAAGCACACAACTTCAAGCATTTCACATCTTTCTTTATTTTATACATATACAATACGCTAGCCTTAATACAAAATATGAAAATTCACTAAACATGCGACGTTCAAGAAAAACTGAGGATGACCTCCTGCTGACCCACTTAACACAATGCTAGTGTATCTGATGCAAATATTTCTTCAAGACCGACTAATTTTTTTTAATCCTGAAAAATAATGCAGAGGGGTGAGCCTGCAACTCAGTAAATGAACAATATAATATCCTATGAAAACATAACACATAAGCA
>CATIWM010638269.1:0-11737 GCA_949671775.1 Mallotus repandus
AAATAAAATTGAAATCAAAATAAAAGAGAAAGAGGACGAATATAAGAATAGAAAGCAATAATTCATGGCAAAAAAATAATGTCAATATAAAGAAGAATGAAGTGTAATTTGAGAGTCACGACAAAGAATTAGAAAGCCAGGAAGTTCTCATGGCAAATAATAAGAAAGTCTCCCTTTCTGTGAAAAGAAGTTTGGTATTTATAAAAACGTCATCCTTTAACCCTATGTTGAGTTCAGGATAAAAAATAAAAAAATAATTTATTTTTATTATTTATCTTATAAAAATGTATTTATTAGTATGTATTTATCAAATAACAACCAATCAAAAAAAATTAGTGGGACCTATTTCTAGTCAGAATTATCCTATTTCCGATTGGAAATAGAGAGAAAAATGTAAAAGTGGCCACTTAAGGCCAATTTAACACCCTTTGGCCCAAATTTTGGACCAATTTCAGCCCTTTTTCATATATTTATTTATTTTTAAAAAATTTTCATTTTTTGAAAAATTTATTATTATTATTATTATTATTATTATTTTAATTTTTTAAAGTTAAATAAAAATTTAAAAATAGGTCTTAAAAATTTTACAATTTAGTCCAAAATCTATAAATCATATCCAATTAATATAATTTCACAGTAAATTTTCATCATTAAGTCTTCTGTCGCATCCATGTATCTAGTATCTCGAAATTGGGTGTTTACATTATCAAGAATTATTTAGTATTGAATTTTATTTGCCTGAATGCATAGTTTCACCCCAAAACTTTATACGATTAACATTTGACACTCCTCAACTTTTATTATTTTTTATTTGACTTTTAAACTTTAATTTTGAACATTTTTCACCACTCGATTTGTACTTTTTTATTATTTGACTCATAAAATAATAAAAAGGATAAAAATTTAATTTCAAATGATTTAAAACACATACAATGTTAAAGTTAGCTTTAAAACAATATAAATAGAATTAAAAATTAATGTTAAAAAGTTATAAGGATTTTATTTTTAATTATTTTCTCTCTTTCATTAAATATTATTATAGTCTGTATAAATTTCTCTTGTGTCCACATCAACATTGATTTATAAAATACTTCAATTTTATGTATTATAGTGGTTACATAGATTCAAAAGAAAAATTTAAAGGTTGAATAGAACATAATCAAAGTTGAGGAGTGTCAGAGGTTAATTGAGTAAAGTTCAAGGTGAAACTATGCATTTGGCCAATTTTATTTTTATTTTATAAATATTTTGTAGTTTTCTAATTTTCGCTTTCTATGTGATGCTTCGCTTTAAATTGAAATGAATTATTTATCATAATGAGGAATTATTTTAATGTGTATTTATCTTACATGTTTGGAAATTAACACTCCATTTTTTTATTAGTACAGTCATTGATCTTAGGAATTCAGTTATTAATTTGGAGTTAATTTATAAGTTCATCCACAAAAAATATGTATAGTGAAAATAATGATGATTTTCTACTTGAATTTTATGAAATAATTATTTATTTTGTTCACTGTGATCCTAGTAATTGTATTGTATCATCTTAAGCTTTCCTTGTAAGCTTTTATTATGTAGGTGGATTAAATATATTCTCCTTGGGTGTAATGTCACAAGGAATGAAATTATTGCCAACTGAAAGGAAAAATATTTTATATTTTTCCATTTATGGATCATTTATGAGTTTGCTTGCAATTTAGCTTCATTTTCCATTTTATATTGAATGCATTTAGAGCTCATTTTCCATTTATGATTGCAGCTTGAAGCTGGTACCTATGTTTTACACCACATTTCAATGGTGATAAATTCCATTCTCATCGACTTTGGGTTGTGTGAAGTGAATCACAGTTCAGTAAGTTCTTACCTTCATAGGGTGTACTTAGTAGCTAGGTTTAAGTACATTGATATTCCAATACAAGATGGGCATAAAACCCTTATTTTAATTTACATTTCTTTTCATTTTATTACCTAATGCCCTCAAATGAAGCATTCAATGCTACATTATTTATTACTTTCTTAATTTATTTAGTTTGTCCTCAAATAAAGCATTCTAGGGAGGTACTAAAAAATGACGCTGAAGTGAAGAACATTTTAGGTGTTGGTCATTATAGAACCACTAAGATTAGGGATGATAAACCAAATCAACACCTAAAATGTATAGAAAGTAATAAAATTGAAAATTTTTTAATCCATGAAAGCATTTATATGAGGCATGAATAAAGTGAAAAATAAACTTGCATACCTGAGGTAGAGGTAGGGCAATAATAAAATCAATCCAAAATAGTGTTTGCAAGTACTTAGCTATAATCTTTTTAGAATCAATAACAAGCTCTCTTTAAAAAACTTGGGAAGAAGGTGCAACAGAAGTAGTTAAAAAATGAATAGAAATTAGAATCATGTAAAATATATCAGCTACTGATATAACAATTATAAGTGAAACTACAAAGGGCATGCCAATATCTATGCACACATTATTATTAAAGACAGTTGGTAAGTAAAAGAATAAAGGATCAAGTAATAAAGAAACTAAGCACAATATTAAAAAGTTTTTAGTCCATCTATAAACTATTAGTCATTAAGGGTCTAATATGCTCTTCTTTACTTTGTTATAATCCTCACAGAATACTTTAGATAACACTTCAGCTCTCAATAATCTTCCTATAGGCTTCATAGAAACAAAAGACCAAGTCTATTAGTTTGTTATGTATTTATACTAGAAGTGAGGTGGAGTAGTGGGCTATGACATGATAGTGGAGGAATGTTGTAGCTAGGTTAGGGTTTATAATTCCATATTAAGAAAATCACTATATGAACGAAAATGAATGAGAGGAAGAAAAGAGGAAAGAAAGGGAGAGGAGAAAAATTAAAATGAAAATCATTAAATAATAAAAGAAAATAATTAAAAGCTCATACTAATTAGATGCAATCCTATACAACACATAGCAATAATCAAGCTCTTTTACTCGTTAATGGCATGTTAAGCTCCATATTTAAGTTTTTCTCTAAAACATGGCGATGATGAAAGATGTGATAACTGTTCATCCGATTTTGATGAACTTTCGAGGGGCATTGAAATATCCGGAATAATTGTATAGAAGCAAATTAACAAAGAGAACTGAGAGTTTTGATAGTGATGGTGTTCAAGATAAAATTTATTGTAATGTTAACAATATTAGAATTTGGAAGTCGTGCGTACTATCATCTAAAAATATCAAAACTACAAGTTATAGGACAGTAAATTTAAACTAAATAAGTTTTAACTAGTTATAGGTTTTGGATATTGATGGCTACCCTTAAATAAACATTAACCTAATAGTTTTTAGCTTTGTTTGTATCTATAAAAATATTTATAGTGAAAAATAAATATTATTATTGTTAATTAATTTTGCATAAAGTAAATTATTTTAACCATCCTTAGATCCTAAAATAATTTTTTTATGGTAAAAAACTGTAAATTATTACGATAAGTGCATTAAATTTTATTCTTATTTCATTAACATATTTTCATTTTTAGTGAGAAATCCTCCACCATTTTACCTTAGACAATCTTGTAACTGATCTTCATATATGTTGTTTATATTAGTGTTCACATAGCGCACTGACTTGACACTATTTTAATCATGATCCTTTCCCTTTATTACGGGAAAATAAAAGGAACATGAGAGGAATACTAGAAGAGCTTCTAAGGATGATATTAATACACTTACAACCCTATGATCTAGCCAAGAGAGACAAGGAGTCACCACTTGGTATTGCCTAAAAATTATCTCGTTATCGAGTAGGAAAATTCGGATCCTTTGCTTGGAACTAAATCTACTCGCAGGATAAATCATTAGGTTTGGATGTCAATGTTAGTAAGAGTAGACTTTTTATATTTGAGGCATCCCCATATACTGTTCGGATGTTGAGCAGGACTGACCTTACTAGTTAATACAATGCTTTCAAGAAATATATAATATTTTGGATCAATTAATACATACAAATACAAACATAATATATACACACAAACATATGCTAATATATAATATGAATGAACATAGTGCAATTCATGGACATAATAATTATGGTAAAGTCATAAATATATAAACATGGCATAATGATGCATGAGCATGGCAAATATAGTGTGTGAACATGGAAAGTATGGAGAGATGCATGAATCTATTAACAAATGATTTTCAGTAGTCTTACAAAGTGGTCTAATGATGAAAGTTTTCTATCGACTAGACAGAGGATAACCTTCAAAAGGCTATTTATTGCGCGCTTTTAAAGTCATAATCCAAAAACCCCTGAACTGAGAATTTGAACCATTGAATTAAACACTTAAACCCTTGAATTGAGAGTACAATTCTTTGAACTGAAAGCTCAAAAGACCAGATGGTGGTTGATGTGCATTGTGCTTTCTTGCTTGTTTATATTTTTCTTTGTTATTATATAGTTGTACTTCCCTGTAAAGTAATTAATAAAAGAGTTTTAGTTAGTGTTTGTCTATCTTCAAAATGATTCTTAGCTAGAATATACTCTAACTTTCCTTTTGGTAGTTTATACTAGGAAGACTTATTACTCTTAACCTTGTATAGTGGTCTTGGTAAGGTAGAGGCATAATACCGAGAGTTGCCCTTCACTTGTCTTTTATGGGGATAGCCGCCATTCTCTTTTGATCTCATTGCCATCATCGATTGCTAATGTAAAAGAACTTTTTGATATCATATTGACTCAATAAAGGCTGATGTTGGAGCTATTTGGATATCGGCTAAAGGACTAGCATGACTTCGGTGATTTAAGTAGTTTAAAGAGCACCATTCTGCTTAAACATTTTTATTGAATCTAAGGAGACTAGGCTTTTGGAACCAACATATGTGTCTCATCAGATGTAAATCTTGCCTCACTTGAGTATGTTTATTGCTAATCAAGATACTTACCCCTGGGACTACTCACATGAGTTGATGGCATCTCTATGTGGTCCTCATCTTGATGCACATGCCTCAGGACCTTTGTTGTATGCTTTTGACTTCTTTAAGCATTCTATCCAATCTTTCTTGAATGTTTAAGGTTATGGCTTCTTGGTACATCACTGTTTTATCATGTTCTTACTTATGATGCACATTTCCTATGTCTATGCATGCAATGATAATTCTTATGTAAACGTTTATGATGCATGTTTCTTATTTATGTGCATGCTATATTCATTTTTATGTAAATTCATATGATGTGTTTTTCCTATCTTTGTGCATGCAATGTTTGTGATGCAACCATGCATAGGATGTCACCCACATGCTGCCTATATATATGTTTAGGAGTTAGAAGGCAACTTTTCTAGTTGATTTTTCATTTATGTGAGTCTGGAGTGTTTAGGAGGATCTGAGGTGTTTTTGTGGTGTTTGAGCTATTCTTGTGGTGGTTTTAGGCAAGGTTTGTAGGTTTTCAATTTTTAGATTTCAAGCTTGTTGGTTTGTTCATTGCTTGGGGATTGTGTGTTAGGTTTCAAGATACTAAATGCAGCAGAAATTTAAAATTTTATCACAAACCCGAACCTGAATCCAAGTTCGATTAACTGATTTAATTAGGGTTTCCAAAATCTTACCATAATCACAAGTAGAGGCAAGAGTGCTAGAAAGAAGAGAGGAGGTTCACACCGATGACACTTTACCTCGAGCTTTTTGTTTTCTTGCAACAGATTGAGACATGTCCAAAAGGATGCGTCCTCTGCTCGTATCCACACGAACAACCCTTGACTCAAAACGAATCTATATGTGCTAGCACCTTTTTTATTTTCTTACAAAAACAAGAATGAAGAAATTTTGCGTTTCGTTTTCTCAAAAGGGAGAGAAAACAAATTTTAGGTGGCTGAAGTGATAAACGTATATGAAACCCTAGAGAACATGATATATTTATAGACTTCTCAATTAGGGTTTCATTTACCAAAATGCCTTTTGGTATATACCACTTTTAATTATGATTTTATTTTTAAATACTAAATCAGAAATATATTTCCTATTTATTTAAGATAACCATTACCTTAAATAAATAAATATATATATATATATATATATATATTTCCACAGAGTTTAAGTGGGTTTGGTAAACCCATATTCGTTTTGGGCCTGTTTAAAGTGTGTGACCCTGTAGGTTCACATAATGTTGGCAGTGGGCCTAAATCCCAATTTAGGTCTACAAGTCATAATTGGTTTCTAGCAAGACATTATGACTACCCAAGTTATGTGAATGTCGATAATCTGACATACCTTAATTTACAGTGTATATTGTAGTCCCTTTATCACATGATATCTTAATTGATCATAAGGCATAGTTTATGTCATCCTTATACAGTTCAATAATATTATGACTTAATTCTAAGTAGACTAAGAATGATAACTCTTTATCAATACACTTCAGCATGGCCATGCATTTTCTTTTAGTTTATCTTATCAAGGGGCTCATAGATACCTTACTCATATTAAATGAGGGATAAATTCCTTCTCAATACTCACATTCCTCACATAACTCATTTCATATCCAACAACATTCTATTCCATCATCCTGTTAAAGACAATGTAAGAATGTGTCAAAATATAAAATAATTATATAGAAATCCATGATGATTTTAAGGTCGAAGGACTAAAACAATATTACTATGATTAGAATAACTTATGATAATTATCTATGTAGTATTCTCACAGTGGGTCAATCCAGTACATCATTTCTCTAAATAGTACCTATGAGTTGACTTAATATCTCATATTCATGATTAGTAAAATATAATCATCAGTCAACATCATACTAGTCTTCATTAATTATTATGACTAGGGATAATTTGAATAGAACTCATATTTAATCCAAGAGATTTACTATCAAGTCACATACTTGATGACCTTAGAAAGAAGTAACTATTCAAGTAATTATCATAACATAAAAATGATAATGAAAGTGCCTCTTTATTAATAAAATGATAAAGTCAAAACATAGTCACAAATGATTGACCTAGTGCATACCACTAACATTGTGCTGGAGCCATGACTGAGATTAGTCTTTAAGAGTCGAAGGACTTTTGAGAGGGACAACCAATGAATGTTAAAGAATTCTAAAGCTCCCTTGTAATGCCATACTTTATAATTTAATTGCAACTTTCTATGGCCTATAATTCATTTATGGGATCTTCATGAGCACCCTGGTTATTTGTCAATTCCTCTAAGGGACTGTATATACTTATGCATGTATGTTTGTGATGCCAACAGTTGTATCTTATTATGATGCATGTATGTATGCTAATGTCAATGTCTTTGGAAAATTGGCGATGGAGAGATTGTAATTATTTGGCTTTTTCTAAGTTATGTATATGGATGAACAGATGACTATGCTATATGATGAGACTTCATATACAAGTGCATGTATAAAGGGAATGATGATGATCATGCTATTTGATGAAGAAAATTACTTGTCTTTCTGAGGTGTCCATGTATGCTTGAAATGATATTGATTATATGGCATAGTAGAAAGGAAAAAGTTACCCCTTGATGGCATTTAAGAGAGTGCATATGTGCAAGTAATTATGCAGCATGATGAGAAAGAGGACATGCAAGTGTGAACGCATGTACATGTAAGTGCTATAATATTTTGCACAATATTATAAGGAAAATTATCCTAGCTATAAAAGCTCATGCATGAGTGTACATGCACAAGGAATATTACTGGTCTTAGTATTTATTGTGGTGGAAGATCATTTTACTTTCTATTGTATGACTGCATGCAAAGAATGCGAATGATAAAACCTTATGATTAGGGAGCACATGTATGTGTGCTCATGCAAAATACTAATTATTTTACCTCAAAATGAAGGGAAATTGTAAATGCATATGTGAATGGTGATTGTGATACATGATGGATGGAAAGGTAGTTTATTTCTTTGAGACTTGTGTGTAGATGTATGGGGTACAAATGGTTATAACAATTTCAAGGGAAAATGGGTTATACATGTATTTATGTATTGAGTGAGTGCTAATGATTATTCATCCAAGTGAAGGATAAAATGACTTACCTCCCTCAGGTAGAAGAATGTAATTCATGTTTTTCTCTTATGGGGATATGATGCATGGTAATTTTCCTAAGCATGTGTAAAGTGTATGAGTGTGTATAATAAGGATGGTCATGTTGCACCAAAAAGGTTGATTATATTTATACAAGTGTATATATTCATGGAGCATCGATTACTATACATGTATGGAGTGTGCAAATGTATGTGCTTGTGAAATGTCGATTATTATGCTTTATGATGAGAAAATTTTGATCATGCGTGCAAGAATATTTGTTCTTGCAATATTGATGTAAGTGTTTAATGCATTCATGATGATAATGTCACATGTCGAAGAGGACAATTATTTATTTTTTCTGATGCATATGGACAAATGCATGTATACACAAGATGTCAATGATCATGGTACACACTAAAAGAAGTAAGATCATTTATTTATAGATGTACACATATATGAAAACCAATGATTATGCTAAATGGGAAAACATGACATCGCTTATCATCCTAAGACACATGAATTATTATGTTTTATAAAGACCATATAACTGCATATTTTTTTGAGCTTGTGTATGGGTGCATTCAATGATCATGATGGAAGATGATGGTGGGACCTCACTTATTTTATTATTTTTTATTAGAGGCGCACGCACAATGTGTGTATGCATGGAGTGATAATGGTACTATTATATGAAAAGGGTAGCATTTGTTAACTCTCATGAGATATGGTTTTATATAAGATGCACGTTTAGATGCAATGTAAATGGGCATGATAGATGATGAAGATGATTGCTAAGCTTTAAATGGTATTTTGGCTTTTTAGGGCTACAACAAGAGGAGTTTATTTAAAAGGTTAGGTTAAGGCCCTTTGGGAAGAGTCAGATAATTAGTAGTTCTTGGCTGGAGACACGGGGATCAATGAGAATATCAACACAATTTAAGGCAAAACTAGAGATCTTAATGATGGTGTACTGAACTAATGGCCATATAGGGGGTTTTGAGTCTTTAGGCTAATTGTTTTACAATTTGATCATTACATGGGTGGTCCTTTTGGAACTGTAAGAGCTTGAGCATATTTGGTTAGGTCTAGTTGGAACTTGGTTTTAGCCTTATGAGGGTAGTGATCTTTTGTTATCAGAAACTAGTTCAGGTTTTATCAGAAAAGGGGTTGCATCTCAAAATTTGGTATGGATGTTTATTTGGGAAAGGAAGATTTATTGGAAGAAAAAGGAAGGTTTTAATTGATGGTAGGCTTTTGGGTTTAGGGTGACTTTAGGTAGACATATGTCTTGGTTGAAAAAGGATTTTTTAGTATTTTTAAATATATTACATTATTTTCCCGTCATTTAAATATAATAGTTCTTTTTTATACTCTTATATTATTTATTTCCTCCATTAATTTTTATACTAAAATTATAGTTAAATAACCAATATTACCTTCAATATTTTAAAGTAATTACCATATTTGACTCTCTATTAATTTTACAACATATACTATTTGCCCTCTAATATCTAAAATCCATATTGTTTAAGTCTTATACTACTTTTTTTTTTTACCAGAATTCATGTCAAAATTACTGTTAATTGGATAAAAAGGTAATTATATCCTCTAATAAAATATAAAATTACTAAAATTAATTTTATTCTAGTCAAAATTTCAATTAAGTATTAATTAGTTACTCTTAATTTTAAGATAGTTCGATTTATATTAATGTTAAAACATATCATGTTGTATAAAAGTTTAATTAAGTAAATTCTCTTTTTTTACATCTTTTAGTTTTCTTATTATTTTATTCTATCGGCATCTCCTTTTTTGTCGTTCACTTTTCATTTTTATTGTTTATTTTAAAAAAATTTTATACGGTCTTTGTCTTATGTGTAGTTTATTTCTAAAATTATTTTATATTTTAGTTAATTATTAATATTGTGTTAATTGTTTATTTGGCTAAGGATTTGTGGACTTTTCAAATAGAAACGGTTTCCATTTCTATTTTATGTATGGAATATGTTCAGTCTTCCTTTATAAAAATTTTGAAAGATAATTTGTCAAATATATTTTCGTACCTCCGTATTAATTCTAAGTACTCTATTAACATGATTAGAGAACGTTTAACTACAAGAAATTCACTGTTTAGTGATAGATTTTTTGTCGTCAATATTTTAATCGTCGCTAAATTTAATAACGAATTTTCCAATTTATCGCTAAAATTAGTGACGGATCTTTTAATCCGTTACTAATTTTAGTGACGAATTTTCAATCCACCACTAAATTAGTGATAGATTAGTGACATATTGTCTGTCACTAATTTAGTGATGAATTGATTTAGTGATGAATTTTTCATCATAAATCCGTCACAAAATTATAAATTTTTTTACTTTTATTAATATAATAAAATTATTGATTAATATTATTATTATATAAATTGCATATAAAATATATATATTTGCAACAAAATGTATATTACAAAATTAAATATATTATATAATTTGAATTTGAAACAACAAAATTCAATACTACTAAATCTATATAATTTCCGTTCTTGAGTATTTCACGATTGATCTTTAATTTCATTTGATTCTTGATTGTGCTCCACCAAAAAATCTGTAAATTTTTTTTAAAAAAAATCAAATTAGAAAAAAAAAATTAAAATGGTACAAATCAAAATACTTTTAATGTGTCATTTTTATACCCAACAATAAATATAATATTTTCACATACAAATATACTTCAATAATACAAAAAATTATTAAAAAGAGTATATGAACATGTATTTTCTTATTTATTTATGCATAAAAATATTTAAGACTCTAACTATTGAGAGTATAAAATTTTATATTACAAACAAAATGCAAATACATAAAATAAACCTAAATTACCAATTAATTTCTTAAAGTATTTTTAATCTCATGTAATTACTTATTACGTAGCAATTTAATTTAATTTAACTTAATTTTTTTTAAAAATTATTTAATTTACTCTAATTATAATTTTTAATTACTTAGAAAATCAATTAACCGAATAAAATAACTAACTAATTAATTTACCACAATCTAACTAATTATCTAAACCATATACATTATATATAGCTATTTAAAACATAACAAATATAATAACAAAATATCAAGCAAATTTTTCCAACAAATTTTGTCAAATATTTGTTGAAAATAACTAACTAGTCAATTGACCAAAAATTAAACAATTATCTAAAGTCTAAACCATATACATTATGTGGTGCTATTTAAAACATAACAAATAAAAAAAAAATACATCAAGCAAATTTATTCCTAAAAATTCATTAAATATTAAAGCAACATAATATATATCAAGATCACAAATCATAATAAATATTAAAATATATTATAAAACAACACAAATTAAAAGTTGACTAATTAATTAATTAAACCATTTAAATCAACTAACAAAATTAAAAATAATAAATTCAAAGAGATAAGAAAAAATAAAAATACAAAGGAAAATAAGAACATTTAAAACTATAAACAAAATATAAGAAAATAAAATAAAAAAAACCTTGATGACAAGATCTACAAGTGATGGCAACCAGTGGATGCGAAAGATGGTGGCGGCCAACGAAGGTTGGCTGGGGATGAGGTGGCGGCAAGAAGAAAAGCTGGGAAGGAATAAAGAAAAAGAAAAGAAGAAGAAAAAGAAAAAGAAGAGGAAGAAAAGAAGAAGAAAATATGATAGAAAAGTTA
>CATIWM010638285.1:0-24600 GCA_949671775.1 Mallotus repandus
ATACTGTCTAAAACATATTAATTTACATTAATTTCAATAAAAATATAAAATTCACTAATTTCTCCAAAAATCCAATTTTCTCATAAACCTTCAAAAATTTATAATAAAAATTCTATACATAATTTTAATAAACTTTCTTCATAAAACTTACTCAAAATAATTAGTAGAATTTATTAAAAATATATTCATCCCGAGACCGGAGCGGTACCTGAACAGTAACTCCAAACACCGGTAGCTCATAACTTCTACATCAATTTATCCTAAAGCACCAACACCTAATAAAATCATATTGAAGCTCAAACCAATGATTTTATCCAAGAACACATAAACTAAAAATTAATTTTTCAGAGGCTTACCGGAGTTAATTCCTTAAATAAATTAAGGAATTGAGAAGCTCAGAGGATGAGGAAACTAAAGAACTCAAGCTTTCCATTTGGGGACACTGGAAAAGTCACCGGCCAAGAAAATGAAACAGGCCAAAAATTGAACCGGACCGAACCGAAGCAACTGGAGAGGAAGACGACAGTTGGACGGCAACGAGGTGACATGCGGTGGTTGGTTATAGTGGCGAGGAGCAGATTGTGGCAGCGGCTGGTTTGTCCGACGAAGATGGAAGAAGAACAGAAGGAAAAAAGAAGAAGAAGGAAGAAGAAAAGGTAAAAAAAAAGAAGAAGGAAAAAAATTTCTACTGCATGATTTTTTTTTTTGCCGCTGTGCTTTTGTCCTTTTTTTAAAATAATAATAATAATAATAATAATAATAATAAAATATTATTTTATCACCAAACTCTATACATATATACAAATAATATACTCAATAAAATGCAAAATAATACTTACTTTACAATTTATCAATATAAAATTAACACACTTTTATAAATAATAATTAAAATAATTCTCACCACCAATTATTCAAATTTAATTCCACTAAATAATAATCTCAGCATTAATAAAATATTTATTAACACTGCAAGTCTTGAAAATATATTTTAAAATTTTAAAAATAAATTCGAATGTTTACAAAGTGTATGTCACATGTTTGGAACATTGCCTCAACATATTTGTTTCACACTTGTTGTCTACACATGCTCTGATTTGGAGCCATTGGATAGTAGACTTGGTGATCCTAATTTTTACCAAGCACCACTTTTGATTTACTATGGAGTATGCTTAGTTGTATCACTAACTCTCCTTACTAGCTATCATTATTGGATTTGTTTGCACTTGTGCAATTTCACCGTAATTTATTTATCCGAACAAAAAAAAGTTTTGAAGAGAAAAAAATGTTGAAAAAAAAAGAAAATGCTGAGAAAAAAAAGATAAAGACAATACCTTAAAAATAAAAAATATTGATAGTACCCTAAATATAGAAAAAAATATTGAGCAAAAAAATTTGAGAAAAAAAGATAAAGACAGTAAAAAAAAAATGTTGGGCAAAAAAATATTCATAAAAAAAAGAATACAGCACCTTAAAAATATAAAAAATATTGAAAAAAATGAAGATAGTAAAAAAATATTGATAAAAAAATATTAAAAAAAAAGAAGATAATACCTAAAAATAAGAAAAGAAATGAAAGTAGTTCATATTTAAAAGAAAAAAATTAGAAAATTTAGTTTAAAAAAAAATTAACTTTTTAAATATTTTTTATTAATGTAGTTTTTGATAATATTTTTAATTTTTGATCTATTGAAAAAAAATTATTTTTTAATTCAAATATATACAAATTAATTATAGGACGTATTCTTTTATAAAATTACAACAAACTTATAAAAATATGCTAATTTATATATTTAAATTGAACCAAACTGAACTGAGCTAGTGTCTAAGTTCATAAACACATCATTGAATTTTATTTATTTATTGGAAGAAATTATGAACGGCAGTATGTATCCTAATCATGTCTACTTATTCAAATTATACATTGCCAATATAAGTATTATTTAATTTGTAAAGTAAAATATGAATTTAATTATTTTCTATGTACTATTGAAGGTTAGGTAATCTAATAATATAACTCTTTTTAAGGTATTTGTAGATTAAAGGTTTGAATTTTTTTTTTTTATTAAAAAAATATTTTTAATGTAAAAGAAAAAATGAATTTAATGTGATAGTGCACAATCTTATTTAAGCTCGAGCCTAGCTAGTAGCTATAACCATACTCTTACTAATGTGTACACGTGCGTATGTTTTAAACACTAAATTGAATTAAATATGATAATAAATTTTAAAATTATTTATAATTCAAATAATGAGTTAATATCCTAAAAATATGAATATAAATTTAATATTTATTATCTATATAAGTATAAATATCTAAAAATAAAAATTTAATATTCAAAATGAATATAAATATAACTTTACTTGTACCTTGTCATAGCCATTTCATAGGAGAAATAACAATACTACTCGTTATTTACACACTTAAAAAAAAAAACTCCATACTAAAACTTTTCAACCTTTAATCCAATGAAAGTTGAGCACAATATTTAATTTCAACTATTTATGGCACTATACATTGACCCAAGACGAGCACAGCCAAAAAAAAAAAAAAAAAAACCAAAACAAAATTTATTTATTTTTGGACAATACATTAGAACGAAATTAAATTCTTGCATTGTTGGTTTAACGATTAAAATATCACGAAATATCCAATTCGATTCTGATCTTCTTTCTAATAATGGCAAAAAAAAAATTGAGGTGCATAACATTTGTGACAAGTTGTTGCTACATGGCTACTTAATTAATTTGGTGATGGATCGATCATTATGATAGTTCCACTAATTAATTAGACATCTAAACAACACAAGGAAAACAAAAATTTTGATTTCTATAGGTTGGTAGTTGAAAATGACCTTGCACTCATTTGTTCAATAGCCCTTTTGCTCTAATCCTAGTGTAGACCACCATCTAATATAGTTTTTTAATAACAATATTGGTTCCATAATTAATTATTATATTAAATGAGTATGTTATGGATAGCGATTAGTCCAGTTTTTAAGTAATTTTTTTTTGGCATCATTAAAGAACTTGTTTTATTTGGTTTGAGAATTGACAATTGAATGCCTCTTTTCTTTTATTATTATTAGTTATTTTTTTTATTATCAATAATAAAAATGATTAAAAAACTTGTGAGAATTATTTAAGTTAAACATAACATGTGATCAGTTAAAAATAATCAATCATATAAAGGGTGTCCCTTTCAAAATTTAATTTATGTAATTTTAATGAATTTTTGCTTGGTAATTAAATTACCAATTAAAAGACGTACATGAAATTTGATTAGTGAAAATAAATTATGTAATTTCTTCAGATGAATTGATTTTTAAACATACAAATTTTAGAATGAAATTTGTTTACACTTTTTAAAAATACATAAATTATTCTAATATATAGAAAAATATGTTTAAATTTTTTTTAAAAAATATTAATAATTAACCGTGATAATTTTTATAAATATAATTTAACACTGTAATACCAATAAAAAATATAGTTTGAACCCCGGCCATCAAATGTCATGATCCCGTAGGGCAGCAAATCATATGATACAATTCAAAAAATAAATAAAAAGAAAAAGAAAAAAAGGCATTAGTGCCAAATAAGTGCTGTCTTTTTCATGTAAAATACTATAGGAAATTAATTTGATGAGCAGATTGCAATGAGATCAATTATTTTGCGCAAAAGTCCTCTTTGTGGTCTAATGATTAAGACGTGTTATATATGTAAATTGAAAATATAAATATAAATTTTCATGTTTTTTATATTTTTTAATGTGACATAAAAATAGCTTTCAGATAAAAAAAATTATTTTGCGCAAAACAAAAGTTATTATAGCCAATAATAGCAAATGTAGAAGGCCACTTTACTAAAAAAAAAGAAAAAAAGCAAGAGAAAATATATGCACAAGTTCTTTTAGATAGGTAACAAATACTTGTATTATTTATGTGATATATAGATACGGATTGAAAATTTAACATATAATTTTTTATTTTTTATTATAATTATTTAACACTTAAAAATATTAGTAATATATTGTTAAAATATAAAAATTTATATTTTATTTTTATTTCAAATTTGTAATTTATATATGTGTTAAATAATTATATATAATAGATGTCAATTACAAGTAGTTTAACTATATTTTTACTTATAAAATTTATAAAAATTTTAAGTTTAAATTTTCATTGCCATCGGATACCAATTATCCACATATAAAAAGAGAAGTTTATATTTAAAAAAATAATAATAATAATAGATAGTAATTTTTTTGGTTTTTCTGTTTAAAACTTTATTTTTTATTAATTTTTAAAAACTTGATTTATATAAAAAAAAATTATTGTTTTTTAAATTCAAATCCATAGTAAAAAAAATACTCACATATACCCATTTTATTATACGTAAAGTTTACATACATACGAATACTTTCTGGAATAAATATATTACAGATAGCAAATATAAGTTAGTGGTCCATAAATCACTGTCCCTATACCGACCTTTATCTCTTTTTATTTTCTTTTCATGAAAATAATAATTCTTTTTTTTTTAATAAAATAATAATTCTTTTACTGAAAGTAAATAGTTTTTTATTATTAAAATAATTAAAGTGGAAAAAAAAAGAGTATAGTTGACTTTCTATTTGCGATAATAAAAAATTAAAAAAAATGTTGGTCTTATCTGACAGGTGTTACCTATAGATGTCGGGGTAAATTACACTCATGATACTTAAATTTTAGACTTCATACCACAAAAATATCTAACCTTTAAAATGTAACACAAAACTCCCTAATCTTTCGTTTTATTATCAATAAAATATCTAACCCCGATTTCTGGCCAAAAATTACCACGTAGCATCTGACATGTTAACATATGTCACGCTTTACTGATGTGGCGCCACATGATGTTAACGTGACATTTGCGAGTCTGACACGTCAGTATAATGTCATCATTACTAAAAGTGAGATACCGTAGTGGGATCAAAACTAAAAATTTGAAACCATAAATGAAAATATCAGATTTTTCAGTTGATTTTTTTTGTTTAATTGGTTTTGATTTTATGATGATAACATTTCAAACTTTATTTTTAAGTGAAATTTTATGTTTTCAATGTGTATCTCGATTTTTAAATAAAATAAATATTCATAATTTAAATTAATATTTAGTTTAATAAAAATTATTTAAAATTCATTATATATTGTTAACTCATAAACCGACTCGAATAATAGTATAATGCATTGCTATTTTGATATGAAATATATAGTATATATTTTTTTGCATATAATAAATATAAATTTTTATTTTTATTATAAAATATTCAATTATAATTATAATTTAATTTTAAATAAAATGAAATGTTCATAATTTAAATTAATATTCAGTTCAATAAAAATTATTTAAAATTTATTACATATTGTATTAATTATTTTATAATAAAAATAAAAATTTATATTTATTATAAGCTAAAAATATATACCATATATATTTCATAACAAAATAGTAGTGCATTAAATTACTGTTCGAGCCAGTTTACTAGTTAACACTATATAATAAATTTGAAATGATTTTTATTGAATTGAATATTAATTTAAATTAAACATTTTATTTTATTTAAAAATTAAATTATAATTATAATTAAATATTTTATAATAAAAATTTATATTTATTATTTGCTAAAAATATATACTATATATTTCATATCAAAATAGTAGTGCATTATACTTTTATTTGAGCTGGTTTACGAGTTAATAATACATATAATAAATTTTAAATGATTTTTATTGAATTTAATATTAATTTAAATTAAACATTTCATTTTATTTAAAAATTAAATTATAATTATAATTGAATATTTTATAATAATTATTTATATTTATTATATGCTAAAAATATATATTATATATTTCATATAAAATAGCAGTGCATTATACTACTATTCGAGCCGGTTTACGAGTTAATAATACATAATAAATTTAAAATAATTTTTATTGAATTGAATATTAATTTAAATTATGAACATTTCATTTTATTTGAAAATCAAGACAGACATTAAAAACACAAATTTTCACTTAAAAACTATAAAGTTCAAAATTTTATTATTATAAAACAAAAACCAATTAAACAAACAAAAATGAACTAAAAATCAGAAATTTTCATTAATGGTACCTAACTTTTAGTTTTGGTCTCATTACGGTATCTCACTTTTAGTGATGGTAACATTATATTTACAAATGTCACGTCAGTGCAATGTGACATATATCACCATATTAGATGTCATATGGGTGTCACGTGGTCATCTTTAGCCGAAAATCGGAGTTAGACACTTTATTGGTACAAAAACGAAAGGTTAGAAAGTTTTGTATTATATTTTAAAGGTCATATATTTTTGTGGTATGAAATACAAATTATAGGTACCATGAATATAATTTACCCATAGATATTGATATATCATGTATGGAATTATTGCTTTATCCGTATCAAAATCTACTAATATCACCACCCAATTGATTTTTACTCTTACTTTTTAAGATAAAAGATGAAATTTTCTTGAGTGGAAGATAAAAATATATTTTCATAAATAAATAATGTAAATAAAGTTTAATTAAAAAGTATTAAAATAAATTTGTTTAAAGTACTTTCCAATCGTATTAATAAATCTGCCTTGATTTAAAATTTAGTAATCTATTCGACAAATTTTATATTTCAATTTATGACAATAATTAGCTATATAGTGATTTTATGCTCTCTAATTGGGTTCAATTTTATAATAGATAGAACTATAAACTTCACAAAAAATAATAACTAAAACCTCATAAAGTGATTAAGAACTCCATAAAAAAATAAACAGGCAAGATATTTTTATTTATTGAAAATAAAAAAAATAAGAATAAATAAAAAAACTAAGGAATTATAATGCGATCTAAGAGATAATCGAGAGTAGACAAAAAAAAAAAATTGATGAATAAACTTAGAGAGAAAAGAGAGAAGAGGTAACTGATTATTGCTGTTCATTTTTTAATAAACATGATGTCTTAAAAAAGTTAACCAAATACATTTTATTGGCACTTAATTAAATAATTAAAATTAAATAAACAAAACATCAATATTAGTTTGAAAATTGTAAATATTGATAAAATTATTATTTTAATAATTTATATTTCATAAAAATAATATATTATTTTTATTATATAACTCATAAAAATGTTAATATTATTTTTATTCAATAAAAAAAATAATCAAACAATACTTTTTACTAATGGCTTAATTACCTAAAAAATTATGAATTTTTACATTTTTAACAATTTTAACACATTCTTTTAAGTTTTAAAAAACGATATCGAACTATTAGTTTTTTAATAAAACCACTTTCCGATTAGTTTTACTAGCTTTTTTAGCTGATGTAGCACAGAAGCTGTTTGAAATGGAATTAAATATTTAAAAACCAAACAAATAAAATTAAATTATGCAACAGTACTATATAATAAATCAAACAAATTATAGAAGAAAAACTGAGATTTTTTAAATCAAAACAACGACAATACTAAGCAAAAACAGAGACAATAGAATATATAGAAATAGAGACAACAAAACAACAATTTTTTTTATTACATGAAAATCAACAATGAAATGTTTTAAAAATTATATAATATCTCAACAATTATTCTAATTTGATTTTTCCATTAACTAAACAATTAAACATTAAGTAAGTTGTTACTATACTCTCAAATTTATAGTTTTTATAGACAAAATACTAGCAACAACGTGAAATTTTAGAGAATTAATAACAAAAATATAAATTTAATTGTATGACTCAATTCGCTTTCCTGCAATTAGTTCTAATCTAGTAATTTGTGCCTGTAAGTGGGCCAACATTTCTCATCTTAACCATTACTTGGCAAAATTTATACTGAAAGCGGTTGGATTGAAGTTATAAAATTTGACTTGAGAATCAGTAGAGCCCACGACTAAATCTCAGCCGTTCACAAGCCATTAGTTGTCGGAGACAAATGCCTAAGTTGGTGACTTGCCATTGAAGAAAACAATATTGTTGGATGAGAATAAGCTCCAGTGCCACGTGTCATATCAACTAAAAAAACTACAAAAACTAACTGGAAAATGTTTTTGTTAAAAAACTAATAGTATGATATCACTTTTTAAAAACTTAAAAAGAATATGCTAAAATTATTAAAAGTATAAAAATTTAAGATTTTTTAGATAATTAGGCCTTTACTAATATATAATAATAGTTTTTAAGTGTTTTTATGAGAATTATTTTTTTGCAAAATTAATTATGAAATTTTGTATTTTAAAATTACAATTCATTTTATTTTTTTACATATTAAAATATAGCTAATTTTTTTATATAATTTATTAATTTATCAATAACTTATTTAATATAATTATTAGTGTCTCGTCCCATCACATAGCTCCAGGGGTGTGCAAAACTGTCGAATGAACTAAACTGTTTGCTTACTGTATATTTTTCAATTTTAATAAACTTATGCTTAAAAAATTAGATTAATGGTCAAATTGCCCCCTAAATTTGTAGCAAAAGTGCAAAAAAGTCAAATTTCAACTTTTTTAGCAAATAGGTCCAAAATTTTTTATTTTTAGGCCAACCAACTCCAAATTGTGACAGTCATCGCCGCGTGTGCAACAATCATCCATTTTTCAATTCAAATTTATATAATATTCAAAAAAAAGGTTTGACTTTTCAAATATCTTTTTTAAGTTCTATCAACTACTTTAATTAATTTATTTATTTTCTTTATTATTAACTCTCTTTTTTTATTCTCTTATTTTCTTGCCTTTCTTGGCCACCATCCACCATCACCGCCTCTCTATCTCCACCGCAGCTACCTCCCTCTCCACCACTGCTACCTTTTCTTTTCACACCTAATGACTTGCAAAAAAATTAAACAAAAACAACCGGAAGGAAGTGAGACATTCCGCCCTTTTTTTTTTTGAAAGTAGATCATAATTGCATTCTGAAGAGGAAGAAATATCACCCAAAATACAATCAAAACAGGATTGCGGCAGAACAATAACTAAATAAAAATTGTTTTGCTCATGTAAAGCTCACTCTGAGCCAATGTATGTGCCAATTTGTTACCTGATCTACGCACATAAGAAAAAGAAACAAAAATGAACTTAAGGACTAGACCGCGAATATCTTCACACAGTAAAGCATGAGGAGATGACCCTGTTGTATCGGAGGAGAGCTTGTGCACCAAACTCAGGCAGTCAGATTCGCAGATGACATTACCAAGCTCGTTGTCCAGAGCACAATGTAAACTAAGCAGTATTGCTTGAGCTTCCAGCAATTTATACATCCATAATGTCTATCATAAAACGTGCTGCAAAGAAAATAGTTTGGCCATTTGAATATCGAGCTACCACACCAATATCGCCCACACCTAAGTGTAAAACATAGGCAATATCTGAATTGATTTTAATTATTCCAGCAGATGGTGGGGACCATTTCACTTGACGAGGAATAGAGGTGACAGTAGACCGGACGGGGACATGTCGATTCTGGAAGGAGCTGCTAGTGGCCATTGGCACTTCCACCAAAGCTTCATCTATGTAACCCTTTTAGCCTATCCAGAGCATATTCCAGTTGAACCAGATATACCACCACATATACACAGTCCGAACAACAATGTTTGGAGAGCATTTATTGAGCAATGTTGGAGAGTATTTATTGACATTCCGCCTTGAGCAAACTGCTCTTTCCTGCTGTCTCTCTTCAATCACATTCCGCCTTGAGCAAACCCATCACTATCACCACTGCCTCTCTATCACCATCCACCGCCACTACCTCTATATCATATCCACCACCATCGCCTCTCCATTGTTGCTACCTATGTTTTTTCATTAACCACACCTAACAAACTACAAAGCCATCATCATTACCATGCCTCTCCATCACCATTCAGCCTTTATTTTTTTTATCAACCACACCCAACGAAATTGCAAAGCCATCGAATCCTGTCACAACCACCACCAGCTCTTTATCACCATTCACCATCATCAAATCCTGTCAACTACACCTAATGAATTTCCCAAACAATCATGCCAATTCAAACATCCATAAAATAATTAAAGTAGCAACATATTAACTGTTGAAAATCCAAACAGTATAATTATTTTTACCTTTGCCAATAGCAGATTTTCGCCTGCTAGGCAAAACAATTTCACCTTTAAGAACAAGAATTTCCATAAATCCGTGAAAGCTCATCGAACTTCTTGCGAAACTTCTTGACTTGGTCAATATCGACTATGACAGCCGACAGATTACCCAGGTAAAACGGATGGTTGTTGGACCAAACATCAACTACATACTCCTACAGGTTCAAATTCTCTATTGCACTGACCTTCACCTGCATCCAATTAGAAGAATTTTCTTGAAATGATAATGGTGGTGGTTAAGGTTTTTCTGTTGTTGATAACAAAGGAAGGATAATGAATTTTGTTTTGAGATTTAATTGTTAAAAATGGTTTTGAGATATGGGTTTGTTGAATTGAAATATTTTTGGAAAGATGATGGTGGTGGTTGCTTCACCACAACCAGGTTGAGGCGAACAAGATTTGAGATTTTTATGGAGGAGAAGTTAGGGATAAAATAAGAAGAATATCAAGATTTGAGATGTGGTTCAGGGTGGTGGTGGCAGTCCTATGTTGCCAGCGGTGTTGGCAATCCTAGTGCACATAAGGGAGAATTGATTTTAATTAGTTTAGATTAAGAAAGGGAGAATTGATTTTTAATTAGTTTAGGTTTTTAAATATTTTTTATATTTAATTAGTTTAAAATATTAATAAAATATTCAGTAAGTGATCTCACTCTACACTTGTAGAGTTTGTATGACACGCACTCAAAACTTTTTATTTGGCCTGAAAATAAAAAATTTTGGACCTATTTGCTGGAAAAGTTGAAATTTGACTTTTTTACACTTTTGCTACAAGTTCATGGGGCAATTTGACCATTAATCCCTAAAAATTTGATTAACTAAAATAACTGAACAAATTGAAACAGTAATTTTTATTTTTTTTAAATTTTAAATAGTATGATAATTTAGTAAAATATTAAAATAATTAATATTTATTTAAATTTATTTTGCTTAAGTCAGTTCGATTTTTATTTTAAAAATTTTAACTTTTTGGTTCAATTTTTAATTAAGTTCACTTCAATTCGGTTCAGTAAAGAAGCTCCAAAATAAACCGAACCAATCGAATACATATTCTAAAATGCAGTCCAATAGATTTTTAAAATTAAATTATAAAAATATTATTATGAATATAATTTAAAAATAATACTAAAAATTATTTAATATAATATATATATTCTATATTAACTTTTATTGTTTAATTTAATATACTTTATTTGTTGAAATTTAGTTTTCTATTTTTAAAAATTATCATCTAAATATTGATGAATTGTATGGTTGAGAACAATTCTATTTTGCCATCAAATGAAATTACTTCTACCTTTTTTTAAGAGGAAATTACTTCTACCTTTTAAATTAACCAAAAATTTACAAATTAACAATTGAAAGATTCAAATTTTATATTACCCTTAAAATGAATGGACTAGTATTACATATCTATTTAAATAATAAAATATATTTTAATAGATATTTTTGAATAATATATTTTTATATGTATTTAATATTTTCATTATTTTAATTACTTCCGAATTAGAGTAGGATGAAGTTATTTTAGAGAGGCAAAGCTCTATTTCAATAATGCACTATTTTTATGAGCATAATAATAGACTATTTTTAATAATGCATTTTTTAATTATTTGTCAATCAAAGCTGTCCCTGTCTAATTACGCAGTGCGCGGTAGCTGTCCCAGCAGAGAATGATAAGTAGTCCTACTTATCATCTTCAATTGTGCTTCCACTTTTCTGACACGTCCTTTTTCAATGTATTGGGGATACCTTTATGTGTATCGCATCAATTTCTTGTTATAATTAATTAAAAAATAACTCTAAAATAAAAAAAAAACATTATTATTTTTAGGAATTTATGTTTTAATAAATAATTATGCCCCTTCAATATGAACTTTTAACCATTTCTTTTCCTTTACAATAAGATTTTTGTTTAATGGTAAAATCAAATAAAAATAAGCTCCTAAAAATTTAAATGTTCCATATTTTTGTCCTATTAATGTTAAATTATATATTTATGTATCCATTTTACTGAATGTAATTAATTACTGTAAATGTTTTTTGTACTTTTATTTGTAATAAAAAAAACTAATTTTTTCTCTAAAAGAGCTAAAATTTTATTCTGCTAGTCGTTGCTCTCTTTTCATTCATAGTCAATTGATGAATCTAATATTGTATCACTGTTAATGATTGAGCAAAGATCAACAATATTTTTTAATTTTTTTTCTATTTTATAGTTATACACATATTTTAATTCTCACGTAAATTAAATTAACTATTAATAGAAATTATTTCTAAATTAATAAGTTAATTATTTTCTTACAAATAATTTTGCATGATTGAAAATATTTATATATTTATAGGGTAGAGAATACCTTAATTCATTCATATTTGATGGATAATTTACTTTATATAATTTATTAACTTTAGAATTATTCCATTATTATTCTTAATTTTAATCTCTTAATTTTTATTCAAATTTCATTAAAATTTTTTAAGCCATTTCAAGTAAAACTCAATCGGAAAATTCGTCTAACATATCACAAGTAAAAAAGAAAAATATTTATTTTTGTCAAAAGTAACATGCAAAAGGTGGTGCAATAATTTTTTTTCAAGTTAAACTAATAAATATCAGAATCCATTGAAAAGCATGTGGGTTGAAAGATTTAGTGCATTACTTAAAATAAATAAATATAAAAATCAATAGTTAAATTTAATTAAAGTTTAAAACATTTTTTTCTAATAAAGTATACTTGAATAAGATAAATTGCCCAATAATATCATTATGTTCGATGAGTGGAGGGCACATGCTGTACAGATGGTCTTTTCTATGTTTGGCGTGAAAACAAAATAAGTGGAAAGAAAGGATTCACTGTGATTTCTGTCTCTTGACTATGTGCACTACTTCGGCAAATACCCACCGTTCAAAATATATATTAAAAAATTTTGATTAATCGAAAATTTCTAGTTATTAAATTAATTGATTTTTGGACCGAATCAGTTGCTACTCGGGCTTACATGTATGTATGCATACCCAAATGTCAATACATATACAGGGCACAAAAAGAGGGTGCAATTCAAGACTCAGCAAGTTTACTGATTATAACAGAGGCATAATTGGCAATTGTAGGTTCTGCACACTGTCGAAGCCGTCCGATCACAGGAAACAGCTCCGATGAACGGAGGAACTGTCTACAAGGTGCATGTGCACACATCTTGGCTAATGAAAAAAGAGCTATCTTTAATGGCGATTCATTTACAGCGTTTCTCCTGGATGGGTTCAGGGCTATTGCTGAACAGTCTGCTACCAACTTTAGTAAAGCCTGAAATAATTAAAATTAAAATTAATGTGTATTCCAAAACTGTTGCACGGTGCATTGCCACATAAAATAATCTGCAGATCCAATATGCCTATAGAACAGTAAATTTAAAGCCGGGTTACAGCGAAGGAGCAGTGAAATTTTGAACTTACAAGGTAATTCTGTCCAATTTGATACTGGGTTTGATTTGAAAATTTTTCAGACATCAATTTTAAGGTTTTGGACCTAAATTTAAACTGGCATTATACTGTAAACTTTTCTATGACCTTCCAAAAAATTGTAAATCAGATTGTTCACAAACCTGCATGGCTCCCTTAGAGACGATGTCTTCACAAAGTCTGTCGGAATTGCGGACAAGATTACTCAATGCACCAGCAGCATTTGCTTTAGTTTTGTCTTCTTCGCCTGAGAGTAACAATTTGGCAAGTTGAGGTATAGATGCTTTGAGCTCCCCATACAACTCGTCATTATGGTAGGCGGCATTTCCAATCTGGAAAGAGAGAGAAAAAGAGAGGTTATTTTTGCTGCCACAGTTCTATGAATTTATTATTATGAGTATTTAAATGTGTTGTCTCATGAAATAAATTCAATCAACCATGCTCAACAATATTTCTGAACTGAATAAAGAGGAAGAATAATTATTAGTTTGCTGCAAAGCTAAACCTAAAAAAATTATACATTAAAAAAAAAAAGCTATGGCAGATTAAAGGAAGTCTTACAGCAAAACATGCGAATTTGCGTGTGCGTTTATCAGAATCAGCACATCGAGCGATGAGAAGACCAATTATCTGATGTCTTACCTAGAAATCATAATAAACAAGCAGGATTATTCAAGTCAATTATGGTTATACTGCATCGAGTCCATGTGTAAATCCTATAAAGAATTATATTCAGAATTGTGCAGGACAGAAATTAATGACTTCATAGAACCACCATACATGATGATCTACGTTGTTAAGCATACTGCAAACCAATACACCCTCAATACTTACAAGTGAACCATAGAAGTAGGAGCTGTGCCGGCACATATTGCCTAGAGCACTGCATGCCTTCGCACGTATATTGGGATCTTCATGTACAAGAAACACTTTCAAGGATTCCAACATAGAGGCCCCATTGATGTGGTCATAGAAACCCTGAACGTCAATAAGATACAACCTTATCAGACATGATTTAAGAACTTGAAAACTTTATCTGTTGTCTTCAAATTACTATTAACTGGTACGCAAAATTGGAAAGGGACAGTTAAATTCATCGACTTTCTATAACAGATGCACACAAGGCCAGCTGATAGTCTGAACTAAATCTACTAGAACTACATGCTAAAGGACCTAAAACCTATATGGCCTGGCTAGAGGCATGAAGGATATTACAAGAAGGAGATGAGAAATTTCTTAAAACTTTTTTTCCTTCCCTATATGCTTTCCTCTAGAATTCTGCTGTAGCTAACATTTCAAAGACAGGATTGCCACACCACACTTGCCCGGATATAAATTTAGTGGCACCAAGGCAAGAAGTGTTGTCATTTTTTGCACAATGTTTTTAACTTCTTTATAGAAGCCAGGAAAGATGAGCCAAACATGAAATACCATACGTTGTAACATAAGCTATAACCTAGAGTTCAATCCAATCCTACAGAAATACCAAGTTTGAAAGAGACAAAGCAGCTAAATCCATGAAGAAAAGAAACCACGAAGACAATATAAAATAAACATTAATACAAAGAATTAAGGACGTAATCAAACACTTCTTTAGTTTAATTTAAATCAAATTCAGAACACCACATAACTTTATCAGGATTCAGAGAGAACTTTTCTCTGGATTGAGAATAATATTTCATGAACTGAGATAGAACCAAGAAAGCATGACTTGATTATATGGACATCACAATGGAATTATTACTTCAATGTGGAAATAGAATCATGAGAGACAAAAAAAACAACCTGATCCATACGAGCTAGATCAGAAACAATCATCAGAACATCCAGCATGACCTCTCTTGGACTTGAATTATCAAGCAATCTTCTTACTCTGTTTGGATCCAGCAAACCTCTGCTTACAAGTTGAACTGCAAGGGGTCGGTGCCCTACCATTTTGGCCAAAAACGCAACTGGCCTTCCCAAATCTCTCAACTCCATGTGGTCCAAGCATCGAAGAATGATGCCTGGCACTCCCACCTACAGTTTGGTAGCCATAGAACGCACCCGTAAGTTTATACTATAGATGATTTTAGCGGATGAACACTAAATTCCGTTCTCATTATGCAATTGAAAGAACAAGAGCATTTGTATGAAAATTCTCATCCATAAGCAAAGGATGTTAGTGTCATTAGGAATCTTCTTTTAAAAATTTAGATATATTTATATCAAGGTCCTCTCAAAATGGTGATGTATACGGATGAAAGTAATCTTCCCTGCTCTAACCTCTAATCAGAAAAAAGGAAAGAATGCAAGAAAAAAGTTCATCTAACCTCCAGAAGGATTTTAAGATATTTTCCCATATCTTCCTCAATCGCTTTGACCATATCCTCGTCTTCCATGCATACTCTCCCAGCAGGTGAACCCATGTTCAGAAGGAACCCACTGTTCACAGATGCAGTAGCAGATGGCAAACCAGGCGCATTCTGTACCGCAACAAAAGGAAAGGCTAAGAGATCAATTACTGCATTTATTAGATCCCTGACGCCATCCTTCCCTCCACCTGGCCCACCCCAGTGCTTTACAAGCTTGAGATGTACATCAGATGTCAATACGGAAAAGAGCTTGATGTGTTCACTCTTGACTAAAATTTGGCGAAAAATCGACGTTCCACCCGGAAGGCAGTGGCATATTGATGAGATTGTCCATACAACTCCAAGAGGTGATAATCCTATGCGATCCTTAGTGCTGTCCATTCCTTGAGGGGAAGCTGTCAGATAGTTGTTGCTTAACAGCTCAATAAGAAGAAGAGGGATACCACTTGCACATAACTGTTGCACAGCTAATGGGCCACCCAATTTCAGTCTTGATTCTAGCAGCCCAACACATCCATCCCTAAGGCCATGCCAATATGAAAGAACACCGTCTGCATTACCGTGATCCATTTCGTTTTCGTTCCCCGTTGAAATCTTCAGGTGTTCGCAGATTGTGCCAGTGCGAGGAATCAAAGGTACTGCTATTTCAGGGATAGAAGACTCAACAGAAGCTCCACTTTCAAGGGATAAAATGGAAGCAAAAGCCAGCATGGCAGATGCATTATGGGGCTGCAATGAATTTTTTGTTCTGTCCTCGTGTGTAAATTGATGGGCAAGAACTGAAAGTCGGGATAGCTGCTTCTTGGGAGAGGTTGTAAGCATAAATAGTGCAGAATTTCTTCCAGTTGACTTCAAACACTGAGCAACTGTTGCAAGTATAAGGCATGAATGCAAAATGAGAGCCGCCGGATTCACTAGTTTACTCTTGAAATTATTTGTTTCACCCACTTGATCTTTGTTAGAAGATGAAGCACATAAAGCTAAAACAGAGAAGATCTCAGAAATAATTGTCCCATCCCCTCCACCACTAACGACAGTTGTAACAGGAAGAGAGCTGGGTAAACCACACAGAACGCCAGGAACAATTGCATTATGCAGGCAACACCTTGCCAAAAGCTAAAACATTTTAAGAAAGTAAATATATAAAATCAATAGGCTAACAGAAACAAATAAATGGCAATGGTTTCTAACAAGCTAGCTTCATTAATTATACCACTGAAACAATGTAAAAAACTAACAACATGAGAAAAGCACCTGAATACTAGCAGAAAGGACAGCCTCTAGACGTTGATGAAAGCAATAATAAATAGCCACCTGCACAGCTTTTGATTTTAGGAATGCTCTTGTCACTACATCAATAATTCGTGCTGACTCTGTCCCAATCAATGGAGCTCGTTCCTGGTCACGAATGTCTAGTCGCATTAAAGAATGATTCCACAGAGCATTTAATGGAAATAGAGAGGCAGTTGCTTTTGTGAAAAGAGTTTCAACTGCATCTACTAGCGACCAGATAGCCCTACATGCTTCACAAGCAGCACGCAGCATGTTTGAAGAACCTGAAATGAGACTTGAGCCCGATGTTGCTAAGCAAAGGCACAAATGTTCAACCAATCCGGACATCTTAGCATGATCCAAAATCTTCTTCACTATTTCATTGATAACTGGTGTTGAAACTGCTTCAGGGCCTGAAGTCAAAGACATTGTTTTCAGCTCCTGAGCGACTGCTGATAACACAAATGTGATGCATGCACTGGATTCATACAGAACTCTTCCAGAATTGTCGTCATTGCAACCAACAACCTATACAATCATATCATCAGAAGAATGAAAACAAGGACATAAATTTGTTGAAGAATCAACATTATGCAAGGAATACCTGCGCAAACATTTCAATCAATGCAACCCAATGTGTGAAATACGAAGCTGTGATGCCACCGCCATTGTTTTCTAACAATAGTTTTATAACAGCAAAACTCTGCATGGTAAAAATTTAGACTAATGTCAGCCGCCACAATATATCAAGCAGACAGAAAAAAAAGAAAGAGTAGACAGCACATAGCTTTTCACAATCAAACATTTCTGAAACTGTGGAGTAAAATTTGGAAAACAAGCAGAGAAAAATCAGAAATCCAATTGTGAGGAGAGGAACAAATATCTAAGTGAAAGAAAAGAAAACAGATCAGTAGACAAGCACATGAACTTCAAAACATGTAGAGTGCTCATTGATGCTTCAGTGCCTCCAATAGTTTTTCCAACAAGCAGACAGCATAAGAAAATAATGGAATACATGTGTCAAAGAACAAACTTCATAATTTAACCTAGTTATAAACATGTTCAACCAAAAATCTGGTTACAATAAATCCGAAGTATTACTGAAATACAGAATGGCAAATATTGGAATAAAAAAATCGAAAAGGTTCCAAATATATAAATGTAGTACCTTTGCAATCAAATCATTAAGTTCCACAGATTTCAAATTAATTATAGTGGCAGTGAAGTCAAGAAGTTCCCTTAGTATATCATCAAGTAACCCACTAGATTGGATGGCACCAGCTGCAGCTAAGTTTGAAAGAATTCTCAATGCCTGACTTGCAGGACAAACATCTTGATTCCTGAATATGTTTAAAAAGCAATTTAATCTCTCTAGTAAAACAATCATAGGCTAGTTTGTAAATTGCTCGAAATAAAAAAAATGTACTAAGCCTAAAAAACATATTTACTAGAACATCATAATTTAGCAAAATTTACATAGTAAAGCATCTCAAAAGACAGAACTTATGGCTTGTCATTGGACACAATAACAAAGTGAGGATATGAGCATATTTTAACGTGAAACGAGGCCATTCTCAGCTCTAACCATGCTAATGCTGATTGCACCCAAGACTGCCATTTTTCTAGCTTTTGGAACAGCAATCAGTAAAAATAAAAGAAGTTTCATCAAATTCATGAATCAGAGGATATTGAATGTTGCCATAAATTAAAAAAAAACTTTACGACTTTTTTAGGCATCCCAATCACAATAGCTACGGTATTTTCATATGGTAGATGGGATGCAAATCATATTTAGTGCTCTGGCTGGTTTTTCTATCATTAAACAATTTTGAGTCTGTTAAAAACTTCGCAAGTGAACAAGATAATTTGTTGGCATTCCCACACTGATGCAATCGAAAGCTGTCGTGTTATTTTAGACTGGTGCAAAAGATCAGTTCATGGTGGATGTCAGTTGGGAAAATGAATTAATGGTTCTCAGATCAAGAGAGGTGCTGAAGTGAGCAATTGCAATATTCAGAGATCTGTCCTCTATTGCAAATGCTTAGAGATAGTAGACAGTAAATATACCATCTCCTCCATAGAATTAAAAATTTTCCTTTGTTAAACTAATATTTTGTCTAGTGTTGTAGTCAGACACCACGCTGCCAGGACTTTACTAAAACACTTAAATGGAAACCAAAAGTGAAAAATAAACTATCAGAACCATGCTATCATATGAATTTTCGTTTGTTGGAGAAAAAAAGGTACGTTATAAGTCAATAGAGTTTCAAATTAGTAAAAATGCAAAACTAAAAATTTTCAGTGCAATTATGCCTATGCCCTAGTGGCATATTTTGCACGAGTATGTAATGTTCAATCATATTCTCTTGCTTTCTTTTCCTTGGTTCAGAAGGCTTGCACGGGTGTAGTGCATATATATAGTGATTTAGCATGGCTTCACTAGGAAGTAGGGTACAAATTAGAGTTCATTCTGAATAAGTTGAAAAGTAAAAATTAGCAGTCAAATGATCATCAGAAACAACCAAACATCACCTGCAAGAATGTTTGGAATCTTTTGACCATCTTTTCAAAGGCAACAAAATGAGTGCTAAAGCTTCGTTATCTTGACCAATTATTTGGGCACCTTTAACTGTGCGGGAGTTGTTTTCCAATCTGTCTAATGCCTGGCTACCTGAAGAGAAACATATAATATCAGCTGTCACGACAAACTGTAGCCATGTAATATAGGAAATAACAAAGGATATACTTTCCAGCCATGATAATAAATAAAGATATATACAGAACCAGTGGTACATGACAAAAACACACAAAGAGAGGGAGAAAGAACAAAGCGGACATAATCATGACAACTTAAAACAATATACTGACAATTTCCGCTTTCTTATATTCATGTCTCAATGAGCATACAGTCATGAAGGGAGAACCGGGGAATTGCCTCAAATATAAGTTGAGACCAGACCCAATCTATTGATTGTTTTAGCAAATACAAAATTGACAACAGATTCAACAAATAAAGGACAAAGATTTAACAACTTTCATGAGAAAGAAATGAAGAAACATAGTGTGAGAGGTAGTGCAGGATTAGTTATAGAAAAATATCACAGAAAACTTATTTTTTCTCTTACAATCAATGAGGAAATCAGAAGACAATATGAATCTAAATCACGGCATTACTTCATTTACCTGACTGCTTAACATCAGTAGGACTTGCAAAGCCAGGAAACTCCTCATTTGGGGAAGAATGGCCTGTTACTGCATTAGGACTGTTCAGCTTAGTATCACCATGAAGCTTTAGAGCATTACAGTTATCAAGAGCAGAAACAGGATTGCTTCTACCTACAACATAGAAACCTTTGATATTTAGAGCCAATCAAAAAGTAGGATCGTGAAATATCATAGTTATTAAAAGGTGCAAGGTGCATTAAGATGCAAAGGGGTCTTGAAGCCTAGGCACAAGGTGAAGGCAAGCGCTTCAGTGACATGAGGCAAAAAAGAAGAAAATAAGAAAATAAAATTATAATTCGATTGGTGTCAATTAGATGTTCAATATGGCTAATTACTCAAAGGAAGAAATGATAAAAGAAATTGGTAGAAAAATAAATCAGTTGTAAACTAAAACATCACCAAGGCATATCTATGGTGCTTAATAACGTCTGTCTATCAGTGTTTGAGGTGCTAGGGCCTGCTGCACCTTGTGCCTCGGCTGCGCCTTTAATAATTGTGCTAAATATATAGTGAAGGCCATACCCTCAGGGCTGGAGGCAGCAAATCCAGTTGATGCTTGGATAGCATTAGCTTCACCCCTCCAAGCTGCATCACATCCCCTGGCTGCAGCAGTTGCAGCATGCATTTCCTGGAGATGTTTTACCAAATACAATTCAACAATGAATGAAAAAGCTTTTGTAGAAAATATTTCTAAAATAAGCCTAATATGTTAAAGATTTTAATAGTAATGGTTCTCAAGTACCAATAGGAAGATAAGACATGTTTTTATAAGAAATACAGGCAAATTTCTGTTTTCCAGTCTTAAATAAAAGAGGATAAATTAATAGTATGCATAGAATAATATTACCCTGGCTTCCAATTCATCTGACGTTTCTTTAACAAATGGATGTTCAAGAAGAGCAGGCCAGGTCAATCTATTTTGCGGAACCTGTATTGCAGGAAATCTAAGACAGATTTTAACATAAAAAAAAAAAAAAATCAAGACTAACACCAAGCATCTAAGCAAGGATAATAACCTTGTTGAGCAATCCCTTCAGAAAGCTTTTGAAGTTTGAACTCATATCATCAGGATATTTTACTGGATCCTGGATATTGCACATATCATCAGCTTTCTCCATTCTCACACCATATCTTAAAACTTGAATTAAGTTAACTTGATAATGTTTTGAGCAAACACACCTTAACAATATGTCGGATGAGTGCATAAACTGAATTAGTATAAAATGGGGGCTGGCCAACAAATAATTCATACCTGTTTACGGCATGGCAAGTAAGCTTCAATTAAATGGGTAAAGTAAGGACAAAATACTAGTAATGAAATATTAAAGGAAAAAAAAAAAGAGAGAACAGACTACAGTGAACTGGATGTTTCCGTAATTTCTTTTCCAAACCAAGTGCAAATTACATTTGGAACCTTTGATGATAGATACATAATGCAATGAAACTTTTTGTTGCACAATTAAATCAAAGTTAACATCTAAATGGCCTCCCTAAGCAACAAAAGATTAAAAAAAGGAAAATGGCCGAAGGAGGATATGCACATACAATATAACACCAAGAGACCATAAATCAGCAGTGTGGTTGTACGGTTGCTCTCGTACCAATTCTGGAGCCATGTATAATGGAGTGCCTATAAGAAGAAGCAAACTTGAGGAATCATGGATAGGAGCAAAATCATCAGGGCACTAAAATCTACAAACTGAAAATTACTCATAAATATATCAGTCAAACCTTTTATGGATCTTAGAACCACAGTGTTTGCAGACATGGCACGTGCAAAACCAAAATCGCAAAGCTGTGATGTAAAAAAGGGATATAAAAGATTACAACCACCTTTATTGCTCTGTGAGTAGACACTAAATACTAGCATCTAACATGAAATAGAGAAACTGAAAAAACAAGGTTATAACTGATAAGAAATGATGTTAGCCAGATGGAATCATTTGTAGACCAAACCATGAGAAATACTCTTCACAAGTCGAAAACATTAGTCTGTAAGTTGCGATATCTAGAGATTATATTAGCATAGACTACATGAGTTGCATACAAACATGATAGTACTTGACCAAACAAACCAGCTCCACCTGAACTTTGGACATGCTGCAAAATACTAGTCATATGATCACATCTAACCTTAACAACTGACCCAGCACCAATGAGAATATTCTGTGGTTTCATGTCTCGATGGATAATACGATTGGAATGCAAATAATGCAGAGCTCTCACCTGCAGGATTGAACAGAATGTGATTTGAGTTAAAACAGTAAAAAAAGTCTGCAAAATAGAATCAGTCAAGAGTTCATTATTTGTAATTGGAAAAGGAATTACCAACTGCTTTGCAATTGCTTGAACCTGTTCTTCAGGCAGACATTTATCATCCTCTAGTATCTCAAATAGTTCACCCTACATATTAACAAAATCCCTCAACTAGTCACGATTCTTAAAATTTTCCATATTAGTCCACTTCAGCTACTCTGAATTTCTGACATATAAAAAATGTACTTACCTGTGCAAATTCCGTGACAACACAAAATTCTTGAGGACTTTCAAATGAATCAAGCATTTGAATTATGTTTTCATGTTTCAGCTTCCTTAAAATCTGCCACATTTCAAAATGTCAAACACCAAAATCAACCATAAAATTAATATTAAACAATGCAAAAAATAATGCAATACGTTCTGAATGTAGCACGATTACCTCAATTTCTTGCCTCAAATTATGTATATCCTTCTCACTTTTTCCGTGTTTCATAATAAATTTCATTGCAACAGTCTACCATAAAACACAATTAAAGTTATAACAAATTAACTGAACAAGATAAACTTTAAAAAAATTAACAAATCAAAAACTGCAAATATACCTGGCCAGAGAACTTGCGTCTTCCTTTATACACTTTGCCAAAGGATCCTTCACCGACTAACTCTATAATGTGGTAGTCTTCCACTCCCATGTTTCTGAAATCTATCCACACATCAACAAAATGGCTTAATAAAGTTAGATTTAGCATCAGCATACGCATTTATGCTAAAAATTAAAGCAAATTATTTCTTAATATTAATAATCTAACAATAATGTCGGCGATCAGATCAATTTCAATTCAACATTTCAACTCAAAACCTAACTCTTTCTTCAGAAAAGAAATATGGAAATGCCAGCGGAGAATGGATCGTCATTTACTCTTACTTCTAACAAAGCAACCGTGACTGTACCGAAGCCCTAACTGCCATCCGATTAATCAATTACTTGTAAATATTTATTAACTGAATCATCTAAAAGCCACAAGCAGAGCAAATCAGCGACGGAGAAGTTGAGAGTACCTGAATTAAGTTGCAGAGAGCAGATTCAAATCTTGAAGGATGAGTATGAGGAAGAGAGTATTTACAAATCTAGATGAGAGAATTAGCAGAGACACGCAAAAAAGGTTGCAAAAGATATAGATGAATTTTGAAATTTTAACAGGCGAGAGAGCGTGCAAAGGGATTTTTCCCGCTTGTGTTTATTTCAAAATTGTTCAAGATGGGTTTGGTTTGGGCTGAGTTCGTGGTTGTTTGTTTTGTTTTTGGGCTTAGTACTCGGAATGGTTAATTACAGTGGCACCCTCAGGTTTGCGTTAAAAGGCACTTTTAATTCATGCTATTGCAAAGATTTCTTGTGGCCGTAGCCACTAATATTTTCAAAACTTTGAGCGATATTTATTCTTCTTTTTGAAATTATGGACTGTTTCTTTTAAAAAATAGAAACATTAATAAAATTTATATATTTTTAAAACTATGAAATTTATTTTATTTCAGATAAATTTTTTCAATATATATGATGCGAATCACCAAATTTTTTTATTGTATTAAATAAAAAACGCACAATTTGTAATTCAAATTTATAATTTAAATCAATTTTGAATATTAACATTACCGCAATATATTTAAAAACAAAAATCTTATGAAGAACTGTACAAAAATACTCACCATGATAAAGCATAAAATACATACTTTTTTTTATTACTGCGAGTTTGCATATAATTCATAAAAATGTAAATAATTGAATAATAAAATTCATTTTAAATAAATTTTATTTATTTATGATAAAATTAATTTATAAACCTTATATATA
>CATIWM010638342.1:0-21480 GCA_949671775.1 Mallotus repandus
AGTTATTCATTCATTTCACTTTGGAAGAGTAAAAATAACCATTTATTTTTTAATTTTGAAAATTAATTTTATAAGTTTTTTTAATTTTTTAACTCTATATTTTATGATTTTTTGGAAAAAAAAAATTGTGTTTTTAAATGATTGCAAAGAGAGATTTCCAAATCTCTCAACTGATGTACAGGCTAATGAAAAAAAAAAATTTATATAATAACATTTTTTTTAAAAAAATTATTTATTTTCCCAAAGATACCTTTCACATCATAAGATTAGGGTGTTCATCGGACGGGTCGGTTCGGATCGGTTGGACATAATTAAAAACTTATCAGTTTTGACAAGGTAAAATGACAATCGAACTGAACCGAAAAGGATTAAAAATCCTTCAGTTTGAAAGGCCGAATTTTTTCGGTTAAGACGGGTAGGAAAATGAATTGGGCCGGATTGGGCCCAATTGGACTGGGCTAAATTATTTGAATAAAATTAAAATTATAAATATTTCTCACATTCATTCTTTTACAATATTCATGTGAAAGTGCAACTACCTATTATATGCATATGTACGTATATGCATTTAAATACAAAAAGAATGCCCCAATATCAGTTAAAAAAATTAACTGATTACATATTAATGATTTTGCTATCTAAATTTACAAAATAACTCAATTTAATTACAAAATAAATCAAAATTGAGTTGTGTTCAGGCTCTAATGTTTGACTGGTTCAACAAAAAATAACAGAACCAGACTGGATCTACAAAAAATAAGAACAAGTCCTGCACACATCAATTTAAACAATTAGTAAACATAATCAGTGCAACTAATATAATTAATAATATGAACAAATTAAGAGAGGCTCATATTATAATGTTTTCAAGTCACATAAAAATGAAAGCCAGTAAATATTTCCAGAAATAAATAATTTGTCACCAAAGAAATACAGGCTAAAACATTCTTAAGAACTCAGCTCAATTGTTGAAAGCATCATCATAGCCTTAAAGAACAACAATAATGACAAACTGGTTTAGTCAGAAAATGCACACCCCTACATATACACATTCAAATGTAAAGGGGCTCAGGTGCTACGTTTTGTATTCACAGAAAAAAAAATGCGGCCTTATTTCTGTCAATAATAAAAAGATAGTCACCAAAGAAATAGAGGCAAGCATTCTAACATAATAAGAAAGAATGGTGGAAGCATCATCACAACCATATGCATCAAGTATGCAACAGCACCACAGGCACACCAAAGTTGTGCATCACAGACAGGCACACCAACTCAACAATGGCCAACAAATGCAAAAAAAAAAAAATGTCAGCATCATTCTGAGTTATTGCAAACCAAATTGTAACACATCCAAACTTTAGGCACACCAAGTAGTGGTCACAAAAGAATCCAACAATCAATATGTAACAGGTTCTCAAGGGGTCATATGCAAAATTAAAATGAAATGTATAGTCATTTCAACATAATTACTTAAGAGAGGTTAGCAAAATGCAAGGACAGTAGCTGCTGCAATTTTGATTTCACTTTTTTTTAAGCAAGTATGCAACAACTGCCACTGCCACTGCCATGTATTGTTATAATTATTTGGAACTTGATGCAACAGTAGGTCCATTGCCTACTTGGGGTAAATTTGTGCATAAAAAAATAGGAGTTAAGTTATTAGTAAGCAGCCAGAAGTGAAAAGCAAAGGAACAACGACAACAGAAGTAAAGAATAATGTAGTAAATGACTATTAGTACCCTTTTCCAAATTCTCTAAATCTTTTATTGTCTCTTCAATGTTGATTGGCTGATTAGGCTTCCTCAACCAATCTTATGTGCAAATCAAAGATTCCACAATTTTAGGAGTCAAAGAACTTATAAACACATCAAGGACCCTACCACCAATACTAAATGTCGATTCTGATACAACTGTGGAGATAGGTATAGCTAAAACATCACAAGCCAATTTGGAAAGAATCGAGAACCTATCAGTATTAAGCTTCCACCACCAAAGCAAATCAAAGGGCCCCTCTTCCTCTAAAGTTGACTCACTCAAATAAATATCCAATTTAGACCGTTTGCTTCCACTCATTCCAAACTTTAACTTTTGCTTCTTAAATTTAGCTTTTAACAAAGACACCTTAGATGTACAAGTAGCAACAATTACAGTCTCACTAGAAGTAGATAATGTGCAGGTTTGAGTAGTAGAATCAGTAGGAGCAGCAGATGTATAGAGTGCAACATAGTCATCAAACAATCCATACACAACAAATTTCACAGTAGAAAACAAGCTTCTACCAATTGATTGACCATATATTTTTTCCAATGAAAACTCCATAAAATCTAGCTTATCTCTACGGTCCAGCACATTAGCAATAAAGATCAACAGATTTATTTTATCCGGATCACCCCAATACTTATCAAATTTACTTTTCATTGATAATCCCATTGACCTTTTGTATGGATCATCAAATTTCATCTAGCCATTCAAAACATAGAAGAGATCACATAGTTCAGAGAAGAAAGTGTTGGAAGTTACATATAAGGAGCCAGAAACCCGAATAGTCATTTCATAAAAAAAATTTTAGAAAAGCAACAAGTTGTTGAACAACAATCTAATCATCATTGTTAGGAATTTCATCACTAAGATCAGCTCTAAAAGCTGAGTCATATTCATCAAATCTTTCAAAGACTTTTTCATATATACAAGCAGAGTGCAACATTAAATAAGTAGAGTTCCATCTTGTTGGCACATCTAGACACAAAAGCAGTCTTATTTTCATTTCCAATTAAGTTAGCAAATTCTTTGAATTTGTTCAACCTAGATGGTGAATTTCTAATCCATCTAACTGTCTCTCTTACCCTCTTAACAGAAATGTTGGACTTTTTAAGCCCCTCACTAACTACAAGGTTCATAATATGTACAATACATCTCATGTGCACATATTTGCATCTCACTAAACTTGTCCCCCAACTAAAAAGTTTTTTTTTTCAAAAAACTCATAGCAGTGTCATTTGCAAAAGCATTGTCAAATGTAATTAAGAAAATATTTTTCAGCCCCCACTCTAACAAACATGACTTAATTGCCTTAGTAATGTACTCCCCCTTATGTGATGTGACTGGGACAAAAGATATCATTTTCTTATGAAGCTTCCAATCATCATCAATTAAGTGTGCAGTTATGCACATATAGTTTATTCTCTAAATGCTAGTCTAAAAGTTAGTTGTGAGGCTCACTCTTTGACAATGTTCTTTAAAAAATAGTTTCAGCTTAGACCTCTCATCAACAAAATGAGAATGGTAATCCCTACTGATTGTTTATCTAGATGGAATTTTAAATCTAGGACATGCACCTGCCATAAACCTTTTAAAACCATCACCTTCCAGAAACTTAAATGGTAACTCATCTCTAATTATCAATTTAGTGAGTGCATTCCTAATATCATTCTGATCAAATTTCCAAGTACCAAGCACACCAACATTATTAGCAGATTAGAAGCAGGTTGAAAAGTTAAAAGTTGTTGCCTATTTTCTTTTAAGTGAGGGTTTTTTGTACAAGTTAACATGTGATTTCTCATAGAAGAAGTGCCATGAATTTTGGAATCGTCCTCAAACTTTTTAGAGTAATAGAGACACTTAACTAGTTGAGTTTTGCCCATCCCATCCTTAATTTTCTTAAAGTGCTCCCATGCTTTAGAATGGCGCTCAGTCTCTTTCCTTTTTTTTCACAGGAGTTTTAAGCTGCTTATCTGCTTCCACCATTGGCTGCTGAGGTGGGTCAGTAGCAGTGGCCATGGTAGCAGGGACAGGGTTACCACTGCCATTGCCAGAACCAGCAGTAGTCCATCTACGAAAACAAAAAAAATACATAGGTCATTAGTGGAATTCCCAACATAATTACAAAAGATTAATAAAAAAAATCAAATATTATACACAAACCAATAAAATCAATAATAATACCTTTTCAGAGATTGTTATTTGAACCAAACTTAAGTGACAGAATAATTAGAGATCACCAAGACACCAACAGCTTCCACCTAATAAAGTTTATATTAATAGGCAACAACTTCCACCTTAGATCTCAATTTGAGTCTTTGAGATCTACACTTTGAAAAAGGTTCCACTGATCATGCAATCAATAAATAAACAACAAAACACAATATAAGCATATAAAACCACACACATAGCAATAATCACAAAAAGTAAATTGCATTTTTTTAAATCAATTTTTTTTGTTAAACAGATTTATCATCTATGAAATAAAAAATATATGTTAAACAAATATAAAATCTCAAAGATAAATCTATAAAAATAAAATACAAAAGGAGTAATCAAATCAATTTAAAAATCAACTACAATGAAAAATATATAAACTCTATAAAACATATATTATTTATACATATGAAAAATTAAATAAATAATAGAGTTTACAGTTATAAAAATATGAAATAGAAAAAATATTAATATTAATACATTTTAAATAAAAAATAAAATTACTACACCGATTGGTACAATATGAACACTGATCTATAAAAAAAATTGCAAGATCTATAAAAAAAATTGCAAGATATATAAAAAAGATAGTTGTTGCCACTTACCATATCACAAAAGAATGGTTTAGAGACTTTGCAAGTTGATTTTATCTTTGTTAAGTGTCAAAGGAGTGGCTTACTGACTGGCTTCCACTTTAACATCTCAAATCATCAATGAGATTCATACACACACAAATCGACACTAAAAGTGTGAAAAAATAATATTGTCACACTGCCTTTAACAAAATCAAAATTAAATCAACAATCGAACAAGATCTCTTTCACTCAAGCTCATAAACTATGGACATCTAAACAAATTTGTGAAAAATAATGAAGATGAGACTAAAGCTTTAAACCCGTTAGACATGGGAGCCTTTGAGAGGCTGAGACTTAGAAGGAGGGAGAGAAGAGATGGAACATGTGAAATTAGGTTTAGGTTTTATTTAAAGACTGAAAACAAACTAGAGAAATTAGGTTTAGGAATTAGGGTTTACTATAAAGAATAGAGAAGAAGAAACGAGAGGAGAGGGAGAGGGAGAGGAGAAGTCTCTGGAGAGGGGCATCGATAGTGTGAGAGTGATTTAGGGTTAGTGAGTATGAGTCATATAAGAGGGGTTTATATAGCAACCCCCTAATATTTAAAACGACACCGTTTAGTTATTAGAATTTCGGATATTTGGACGGGTCGGATAACTGGATATCCACCCTGACCGACCTTCCAAAATCTGATATTATGCCCTTATTGAACCAAACCACCCTTTGTGAATTTTGGTTCCCGAACCGGTCGCACATTTTTAGTTTGGCTCAGACGATTTTCTCGATTCGGTTAGAAAATGCACACCCCTACATAAGACCCATTTTTGCAATTTCTTGTTAGAACATGACAGTGAATGATTATGACTCCAATAATAATAATATAATGAAACATCATTAATTAACATAGCATGTATCAACACCACACCCCAAATCTTGCAATCTTTTTTTTTTTCCTTTTCTTTGGACAACCCATCTTTCATTATCTTGTTTGAAAAGGGAACCAACTAGGGGTGGCCACAGGCCAGTTCAGGGTGAACCAGACCATTTTTAAACTAGCTCGAAATCAGTTTGAACTGGAACTGGGTCTGAACCTGCCCAGAACCGTCCTATTTTCGGTTCAAGGTCAATTCAAATTTTTTTGCACCATGAACCAGCTGTTCTAAACTGGAACCGCCTGTTCAATGGTTCCGAACCGGATTTAAAAAATAAAATAAATTGTATATATATATATATATAGATAGATAGATAGTTAGATTTTATTTTTTTAAGTTACAATCATTTAATTTTATTTTTATATATAAATGGTTATTTAATGAAAATATTAGAGAATAAATATAGATAAAATAATTTTGATTTAATTAATGGATATTTTGTTTAATAATTTTAAAATATAGATAAAATAATTTTATTAAAATAAAAATTATAAATTATTTGCAGAAAATAGAAATTTATAAATAATTTATATATAATTGAAGTGTTAATGTGACAATATGGCATTCAATTATTCAAATGTCTATAACTATAAGGTAATATATTAAAACACTTATATATATCTATAAGTGTTTTAATATTACAATATTTTAAGTTATTTAAATATAATTATAAAATTAAAAAATAAAAAAAAATTTAGAACCGAAATCCGTTTCGGAACTGGAACTGGAATTTGAACCGTCTGGTTCCGAACTGGTCCTCAACCATTCTATTTTTGGTTCAAGTTCGGTTTCAGAAATCTTCGGACTGGAACCATTTTGTTTCGAACCGTGGCCACCCCTAGAACTAACCAATGTGGGCAACAAGGCAATAATCACGTAAATTTCTACTGATATGAGCAAAGAAGAAGACATTAATATTATAAAGAGAGCAACAAAACAAAACAGATCCTGTATTGCCAAGTCATCTTTTATAAGTACCAGTAACATAAGTTTCCTTGATCAAAGTTTAAGTTTGAGTTTGAGGGATAGAGAAGATCAGGTGGAGACAAAGAAGAACAAGAAGAAAAAGAATTTGGTTGAGTAATAAATCTCCAAGCTTGCTTCCCGGCCATAGCTACGTTGAATTCTCTGAGACGTTTGAAACCGATACCACTATAATTTTTTAGCGTACAAAGCTTATCCCAAGCCTTCCATTTGATCACTTGGCTCTCTCCTTTACCTTTTCCTACTAAAAGGCATTAAGCATCCTTTCCAACTTAACACATATGTCAGTGGGAAGGAGGAAGACATTCATAGCATAATTAGGAAGAACTTGAGCAACTGTTTTTAAGAGAATTTCTTTCTTGGCTTGTGATAATAATTTGTTATTCCATCCTTGAATCTTTTGCCAAACTCTATCCTTGATGAAAGCAAAAATATTTTTTTTATTTCTTCCTATTAATGAAGATAATCCAAGATATCTTCCATGATCCAAAGTAGCCTCCCACACCTAAATTTTGACAGACCAGCCTTCTAGTCTCTTCGTTGGTGTTAGAGTTGAACATAATTAATAACTTTTGGAGATTAGTTCTTTAACTTGAAGAACATTTATACACATGAAGGATATCTTTTATAACTTGACTTTCTACAATTGTAGCCTAAAAAATAAAAGGCAATCATCCATAAAAAAAAGATGACTTATCTTATAAGCTCTCTAAGTAATACAGTAGCCATGAATCAGTCCCAATTGTTCTTTGTAATAGTAAACTAAAACCTTATGCACATAGTATAAAGAGGTAAGGAGACAATGGATCTCCTTATTTTAATCCTCTATGAGGCTCAATGGGACTAAGCTCCTTCCCTCCATGCATAATAAAATACTGAACAATCAAAACACAAACCATCACACGATTAACCCACTCCTTATAGAAGCCTAAACTACTCATCCTAGTTCTCAGAATGTGCTATTAAATACGATCATATGCCTTACTCATGTCAATTTTGAGTGTTGCCACCCCCTCCTTTCCTTGGGTTTTCTTTCCAAAAAATGAGTAGCTTCAAGGCGATGAGGATATTATCTGTTATTAAGTGACCAACCACAAAAACACTTTGGTTCTTTGAGACTAACGATGGAAGAATACCTTTCATACAATTACCAACGACTTTAGCTATCACCTTATAAGTGACATTACATAAGGCAATGGGTCTCAAATCACCCATAATTTCAGGATTCTTCTTTTTTGGAATCAAACAAATACCAGTGTCATTCATCCCTCCGCATAACACACCACTATTAAAAAAATCCCAGCAAGCCCGAACAATATCCTCACTCACCGTGTTCCAAAATCTCTGAAAAAATAACATTCATTCCATCCAATCCCAGTGATTGTGCACCTCAAAAAGAGCATTTTTAACTTCAAAGACAGAGATGGGTGCCATAAGACATAACTTTAGACTGAACCAACTGAGCCACTTCCTCACAATTACCCTAATTCAAAGAGAAGAGAGTTGAAAAATAATTCACCAGAACCTCACCCATCCGATGTTTACTATGTTGCCAATTTCCATGTTCATATCGGAGCTTTTTTATTTGAGTTTTCTTCTTCCGTTGTGAAGCAAATTTATGAAAGAACTTGGAATTTGAGTTACCATCACGTAACCAGAATTTTTTGGCTCTCTATTACTAATAAATCTCTTGCTGCTTTAAAGTTTCAACGTAATCCAATTGAGCCCTTTTGAATTCCTTAATGCCCATAACATCACGCCTATGTCTCAAAATTTTGATATGGGTTCAATTAACATCAACCCTCCCCCTAAAATTTGTAATAAGCTTTCTGCCCCAAACCAACAGATCATCCCCATAAGCTTTGACCTTATCTGATAGAGATTTAGATTGGTTACGACTCTAGCTATCCATAATCATTTTCTCACATTGTGCCTCCTTTAACCAGAGGTTTTTAAAATAGAACTTACATTCCTTAGGAAGAAAGAGAGATTTTCTTAACTCAAGAAAAATTGGAAGATGGTCAGAATATGAAATATCCAACACCAAGAGCTTCACCTTATCAAACAAACCAAGCTATCTCTTAATGGCAAAACCTCTATCTAACTTCTCTTTAACCCAGTTCTCTGTACCCCGACCACGCTCCCATGTAGAAGGGTATCCTTCCATATCCATTTCAATAAGACCCATATCATAAATTTCTAAACGAAACCCGCTCAAAAGTCTGTATGGATGGGCCACTCGTCCCCTTCTTTTATAAGAGTAAAGAAGGTTATTGAAGTCTCCTATAGTATACCAAGGAAGGGAGGAGACAGAAGCAAGGTTACGCAGAATATCTTAAGACTCACTACAGTGATTTCTATCAGGGATTCCATGAAATCCAGTGAAACTCCACACACTGAACTTAGTGATCAAATTTCAGCATCACTAAAGTTGGACGAATGACTTAGAATATGAACACTATCCACATCTTTCCACATAAGATCCAAGCCTCCACTATGGCCTAGACAATCCACTACAAAAATACCCTCATATCCAAGTTGGGCTTGGATTCTATTAAGCTGGTCACCAGAAGATAAAGTTTCAATAAGGAAAATTAACTTGGGCTTCTTCATTTGTACAATGTTTTTTAAAACTTGGACTGGCCATGGATTGCCAAGCCCATGGTAGTTCTAGGATAGAGTACTTATTGTATTTAGAAAGCTTGGTATCCAGAGCTCGCCACTAATCTGTTTTTTAACACCATTGAAGAATCACCATTTGGGCTGGTCTCAAGCCCATCATCTTGGCCCACTATTTCATTGTCCTCCTCCTTATGTCTTCTCTTTACATCAATAATAACTATCCCTGCATTCTTAGCTAAATAAAGAGAGTATGTATTTAGTGATATTTGATTATTTGAATTTTCCCTCCCATATTAGTGCTCATCATTGCTTTATTATCTTCCATCATCATGCCACTAAATTTGCTACCTTCCTTTCCCACATACAAAGCAGTGTGATTCATGGGATCCACTACCATAGCATCATGTCCACCTTCCATTATCCCAACCACTATAGAAAGAGGTCTCGATCTCAACCACTTCTTATCAAAACTGGAACTGTTCTTTTTAATCGAAGCTTTCATCCACTCTTTATAGGGTTTCTCAACAATCTCATTTGGAGTTTCGAAGACACGGTTGTAAAATGACTTAGTATGATTTAACAGTCTATAAACAAAATAAAAAGACTTAATCCTTTCATACTAAAAATCCACCCAAAGCCAAGCTCCCCTAGCCTTCTTAATTTTCATTCATTATTTTAAGGGTTTACGACCATCTAGGGAAATAATTAATTTTAATTTTTTTGCCATGCACCAGAGAAATTATTAGGATCCGAGGAGATATAGGAACCAACATAATTCCATATCTCTATTACGATTCTTTCTGACAGGAAACCAACTGGAATATTATAAACTTGCACCCAAACATCTGTATAGAACAAAGGAATTTTTATTGGTTGATCTCCTTCAACAAGCCTTTTAGTCAGAAGGATTTATTTATCAAAGGTTTAGGGTCCTCCAGGAATAACACAAGTGATGTCTATTTCATGAAAAAAATTGAAACAAGAATAGTTGAGAGCCCAAATCCCTTATACAAACCCCACGGACAGGTCTCCAAAGTGAAGCTAAAGTACTCTGCATATAAGAGAAATGGATTGTTTTATTGATGAGAAACCACCCAACCAAACACCACCGAAAATCCTCTTAAGTAGGCAGGACATCTTCATTTTCCATAATAATTACTCTCGCTTCTTGCTCCATAATAGTTAGTTTTGCATATGCTTTTTCCATCATTCTTTGCCCTGAACTACTACTACTGGCCATGATCACAAAAAAGGAGTTTTAACGAAGAAAAGAGAGACAAGAGAGACAAGAGAATAAACAAACTCGTCACAAAGACAAAGATAAAACACACCTCATCACAAGGACAAAGACTTTTTATGTGGCAGTAATTAATTTTTTCATTAATGAAATAAAATGAGTTAAAGTGGCAATTTACCCCTTGAACTATCACCCGATGTGCAAGTAGCCCAAAATTAACTTTTTGGGCTATTAAACCCATAAGAATCCTAATTTTGGCTATTTAGCCCCTAGATCAGGCCTGATCCCACACATGTGATACACGATCCTCACAGAGAGATTAAAGTGAAGAGTGCATAATTTTTTTTAAAAGGGAAAGAAGAGGCCGACACGTGTCAATTATGCGATGAATCATCTAACAACCACTTGGTTTACATTTTGTAAAATAAAATTTTCCTAAATTGATACAAAAAATTGAAATAGCAGCTGGGAAAACTGAAGTTCTTTCGAAGAAGCAGTTGGGAAATTGATCGATAGAAACAAATGACCGTTGAAAAGTGAAGTTGTCTCATACATTATTTGAAAATAAGGTACTGTGTATATGCATTAACTGATGCATTTTGTAACTGCTCCATTCTTTGAATGTGCGCGAAATGTTAGTGAAGAAAGCTGATGCATTTTACTTTTTTGAATGTTACACAGATAGAACCCATTAAAGTAAACGTAAGGATTCATTATGGAGGGGCATTTGTTAGGGATCCAAACCTAAGGTATTCTAAGGGTGAAATGGAAGAATACCCTGTTTTAGATATTGATAAGTTGTACTACTTCAGGTTGGTAAAAATGGTGGATTTGTCGGGGTATGGACATGTACCAAAACTATTTTGGCTGAAATTTGGGGGGAAAATGGGAGTGGATTTGAAATTAATGTATAATGATAGTGGATTTGAAATTAATATATAATGATAGTGGAATACATGAAATTCCGATGGCTTATGGGAATGAAAATATTGAAAATATTGATATATATTATGAGAATAGGTTAGATGTGACTAATGTCTGTGAAGTTCCCTTGTTAAATAACTCTGTGAATGTAGGTAATGAATTTGGGCAGGAGGGTGAGAGTGTGGGTGGAAATATGGGTGATGCAACCTCTTTTCAGAATAATATTTACGGTTTAGCGGAGAGTATAGGATTGAATATATTTGATAAAATAGTAATTGAATGTGAACCAAATGTGACTAATGATGTGAATGAGAATAGAGTTGATGACTTTATAGATGTGCAAGTGACTTGTGATAATACAACAATGAAATTAAGGCCAAAAAGGAGAAAATTTAATGGTGTTATTGATCAGTTTTGAAAAAACAAAGATGCAGGGACTGTTTGTGATAGAATGTAGAAGATGAGGATGAGGAGTTTGTTATTGACATAAATGTTGACTCTGATGCAGGAGATGAAGAGTTAGTTAAAGCAAGAAAGAAAAAAAGATCGTACATAAAAGACAACATTAATGTAGAGAGCTCCAAGGAGGAAGATGTAGTTGTTGAAGAGCTAGTGACTTGTGCCAAAACAGTAGGGTCTAGTGAAACACAAGGAACACAAGAGGTTGAGTTTTTTGGAACTAACATTAAGTATGTTGGCAATCCTAATAAAGATAGCTTTGATGACAGTCTGATGAGGAAGGGAACACAATTATCAAAAGAAAAAGAAGTCAACAAGTGGTTTATGATGCAAGTATGAATGTTCTAGCTTTTCTTATGGGCATGGTTTTTAAGGATGCTGAAGAGTTCAGATTTGCATGTACAAAGTACTCTATTGCAAGGCAAGTTGACATTAATTTTTTTAAAAATGAACCAGGTAGGGTGAGGGCTGTGTGCTCATTTAGAGGTTGACCTTAGATGTGCTTTGTAAGTAAAGAGAAAGCTAGTGGCGATTTTAAGGTGAAAAACTATAACCCTAAACATATTTGTGTGAAGCAATTTAAAAATAGAAAGATCACCTGCAAATTTCTTGCACATTATTTGAAGCGTACAATTGAAGAGAAGCCATCAACAAAGGTGTTTGATTTGCAAACTAAAGCAAAACAAGAACTAAAATTTTAGATCGATTCTCACATGGTAAAGAGAGCAAAGAAGAAAGTCCTAACTAAGCTATAAGGGACTTATATTCAGTAATATGCACAGCTTCAAAACTGTGCTGCCGAAATAAGAGTTGCACACCCTGGTTTAACATGCATTATGATGACTTAGCAAGGTACAAATATATTTGACAAATTCTATGTTTGTTTTCATGCATTGAAAAAGGGATGGAAATCTGGATGCCGGCCTATTATAAGACTAGATGGATGCTTTCTAAAGACTCATTGTGGGGGCAATTGTTGTCTACAGTTGGACGTGATGCAAATAATTAGCAATTTCCTATCGTTTGGGCAGTTGTCCAAGTTGAAAACAAGTAAACTTGGCTTTGGTTTATAGGTTTGATTAGGGAAGATTTGGGCTTGTCAGATTGGGCAGGCATGGTTGTGGTTACGGACATGCAAAAGGGGTTATTGTATGCTGTGAAGCATCACCTTCCAGAAGTTAAGCATTGATGGTGTGTGATGCACATATTCTCCAATTTGTAAAAAAGATGGTGAAGAATAGAGCTAAGAATGCAATTTTGGAAAGCAGCCAAGAGTTCATATTATGAGATGTTTTTGGACAACTTGGAGGAGTTGGATGAAATGACTTCTGAATGTGTTCAAGATTTGTTAGTTTATCCACCTCATACATGGTGTAGAGCATTCATTAGTGCTACCCCTATGAGTGATATCATCGATAATAACATGTGTGAGAGCTTTAATAGTGTCATATTGGATGCACTGTTTAGACACATCATTCGCATGTAAGAAGCCATCAAAATTACAATTATGAATAGGTTGAAGACAAAGCAAAATTTTGAAAAAACTTGGACAACTGAAATGAGTACAAATTGTGTTCAAAAAATTGAGAAGAACATGGAGAGGGCATTTAATTATAATATGCAATGGAATGGCAGAAGTGGTTTTGAGAAAAGTGAAGGTAAAGAGAAGCATGTAGTTTTAGTGGAAAAAAAATCATGTAGCTGCAGGTTTTAGGACATCTCAGAAATACCATGTCCATATGTGCTATGTGCAATACATCTTTTGCACTTGAAGTTGGAGGACCAAGTCTCTTTTTGGTACAAAAGGGATGTGTTCAACAAAACTTATGCACATCTTATACCACCAATGAAAGGTTCAACACTATGGCAAAAAATAGGATTGCCAACCATCGAGCCACTTGCATAAAAGAAAAAATGGGCAAACGAAAGACAACAAGATGAAAAGATCCAGATGAACCAAAGGCTGGTTTAATATCAAGATGAGGGACAGTCATTGTTTGTAGCGTGTGCAAAGAAGTTGGCCACGACAAAGCCACTTGGAAGAAAAAAAAATAAAACAGCACATCCAATGCCTACACAATCATCTCATAGCAATCCATGCTAGCCACTACCTAGAGCAGAATCATATCAGGTTTGAATGCAAAGCAAAATGTCTTATTTTTGTCATTTAATTGATTTTTTATGTGCTTTCCTGCATAGCTCATAACATTATTTTTATTTATTTTATATGCATTTATCATAGCTTATAGTGAAATTTATTATATTTGATGTATTGTTTTGTCATGTGACTGGCCATGGTCATAATCAGTTAGGCTTAGTAGTTTGAGGATGAAGTTTAAATAGGATAAGCTTATGGAAATTTTTGTAGAATGAAGGAAGCATAGTTGCAAGTATTATGAAGATATAGGTGTCAGGCTTGGTTTTAAGAAAGCGAAATCCAAGCAATCTATTGAGTCCTCAACAACAATGGCTGAAAGAGGTAAAGGGAAAGCAGTCAAGCCAGCAACAAGGACTGAAAAAGGCAAGGGAAAGTAGTCAAACCACAAACAAGTGTAGTTATTAAAGAAGAAGCTGGAAGTGTTGATGTAAATTTTCTTGGCTTATATTTTTCATCAAGTTTTAAGTTTTATTATGTTTTTTCTAACTTGATTTTATAATTGGCTTACAGCATGCGATATTCATGCAAAAGTTGAACAAACCAAGCAACCCTATTGCTCAAGAAGCTCAAAGAACAATTGGCCAGTTGCAACCACCCCATACACAATCTGGGAACCCTATTTATGGTCGATTTCAGGCACCTGGATTAAGATGGGATGGATCAAAGGCCGTAATAACATAAGACTTACAGGCAGTAGCTATAAGTAGAGCTAGAGCATTAAAAAGAGGAAAGGTTGACAATATGGTTTAAGGCAGCAGCTGAGAGTCTGCTTCACAATCTGCTTCAAAAGTTGTCAATGATTCATAGGTAGTACAAACATTTTGAAGGGTGAATGCGAACACACCTTTGCAGCCATGACAACACATGACTTAAATTTTTTTTTATATAATTAGAAGTTGCAAACTAGTATTTTGCTTAGTTACTGCAGATTATAATTATGTCAGTGCATAATTGGGTTTTTTGGTAACTATAGCGTTATGTGAATGGTACATGGGGATTTTTTGGGGTATAGGTATATATGCATACAAGTTATGCAAATTTTGGTTTTGTACATAATAGGTGGTTTTTGTGTAGAATAAGGGTTTGTTTTTCTGCAGTATAGGTTCTCCTTACATATGTATATGGCAAACTCTTTTCCATGATTATAAAAATTGCAATTCACTTTTCTATATATATGTTCATTATTACTATTTATTTTTTGCAATTCACTGTCAAGGCCTTCCAATTGTTATATGAATGGTACATATGTTCTCTTTTAATATGTTTATTTTGTTTATTAACACAAAATCTTAATACCCTTAAATGCTCAATAAACACAAATGTTGCTCAAGAGTTCACAAATGCAAGACAATAAACACAAGTTCCATTAATTCCTGTTTATCTTCAATACATTGTTTTAACATCAAAAGTTGAACAAATCCAAAATACATTCATTTTTCAAATCCCATACCCTTCTAAATTAAACCACCCACTCAAGATTTGGAACTAATTGTGCCAAAATGCCAAAACACTATCCCAAAACACTACTTCCCTATTGCAACCCACACAACATACAAAAAAATAAAAAAGCACATCATCTTCAAAGCCATATCATTGTTACATAATGTCGATGATAACGATGACGATCCAACATGTTTCAGTTCATCAACTTCCTCCTTTATAACTTGAATTTCTGCCTCCACTTCTAACAACCTAGTTTCCCACCTATTTCCACCAAAATTCACTTCCCTAAACACAAGTGCTTTTTTATCGATAATGTTGCACTTCTGCTTTTAGATTATTTATAACTTTAGTAGCCCTCCTTGGGAACTCAACATCATACCATTCCCAGTGTCAAACATCAAGTTTTGACTGTCCTCAAAAAGGTCTAATGATGAAAACGTCTCTCCGAATTTGAGAAGTGTTTGATCATTTGTACCGCCTCTGAAGCTTGTTATAAGTCTAGAAAAACTAAACTAAGCCTTCAAAGAGCAAAATCAACTTTCAAATCATCAAGTCATACCCCAATTTTATGAATTACGAATTATCGGAGTGGTAAGTCGCTCATATCGAGCAATCATTGCTCAAAATGAGCAACTCATTAGACCGGTGTTCGTCTCATGAGATCTGAGTTCCACTTCATGAAATTAGAAGCTGATTTTGATAAAACGAACATCGAAAACACGTCCAGAAGGTCCAAAAACCTTGAAAAATACCCCCAGAATAGTGCGATTAGAGCTCGAGAAGGCCGCATGACACGCGCTTCAGTACGCGTGCACAGGCACAAAAATGTTCACACACGTGCCTTGGGACGCGTGATCACGCATTTTTTCACATATTTCCCTATAAATAGTGGTCTCTACCTCCTATTTTGAGGGGGGGGGGGGCTACATACACTGAAACATTGTCAATTTGAAGACTCAAGAGTCCCAATTTACACACTTTTGGCTCACCCACTGCATTTTTGTAAGATTTTTTAGACTGTTTTTGAACCAAACCCACCCTAATCTTTGTCAAAGCACACTTCAAAGGTATACAAATTTTTATTACACACGCCATTTTTAACCTCTCGACGAGGACAGCTTGAAAATCCAACAAAGCTAAAGTTTCGGAAACATAAAACGAGCTCAACCAAATCTGAGGACCAAATAATCATTTTTGCACATTTATTTTATTTTTCTGCATTTTATTTTGTTGTCGCTAGCAGTTGAGAAATTATTGTGATCTGTGTGAAAAGACTGGCAATTTGCATGCTGATTGAATAATTTCTGCTCTGTTTTGCTTATAATAAACTATCATTTTACATCAATATGCATTCAATAAACATGAAAGCTTACTTATCTAAGCTAAAGCTTCGATATTGCAGTCTAATGATGTAATAATCATTATTTATTATTTATCTTATCATTTAGAAATTATTTATAATAATTCCTGCAAGAGCATGAACTATATGTATCTGTTTAATCATTCATGATGCATCAATCATCTTTTTTTTGTGCTTATCTACTATCCGAGTGGATGAATAGATTAAATTGCACATAGTTGTGTTAACTTCTATCTTGCAGGTGTTTTCTAGATCAGGACTAGATTTACATTTTTGTACCTTTTTTCTCTTTTAAATGTGTTTACTAGGAAAGCCTTGTAAATAATCATGTTGAATTTCTCTTATTTTTTGTTATTATCCTGTGCTTATGTGAATATGTAATATATCAACTACCATACCAAAACTAGGGTGCTATGGTAGCCATATATTTAGTATCATAACAAGAAATAGCCAACAAGTAGATAAGATCTCCAGGGCTCAAAATCTCTGCTGGGGATGGTACTCCCATCCCCCTGAGATAAATCAATTGTCCCTATCCTATAAATGGAATGGATGTCCCATTCGGTACAGTTGCCATATCCCTCAAGATCAAAAACCACAAAGCCTTCCACGAGAAAGCGAAGGCCGGTCGTTCATAGTGGCGACTCTACTAGGGACTCTAGTTAGAGAGATCAATTCGAAAATGGCTATTTCTTGTTACACTATACTCAATCATATGGAGCCCTTCACCATTGCATATGCACTACACATCATTCGTGCACTATTGGTCCTTATCAGCCGACGATGACGAAAGTGATCCACTATGGTTCCACTCGAGTTATGGGGTGACCAATTCAGATTTGTCACCTTTAGCCTTTACTTATGGTTTTGCCGGACTCATCTAACTAAAGTCTGTGACCCAAGTCCTAAAAGGGGGCAACCAAAGTTATCAAAAGAATGGCCTATGAGAATAGCCTATGAGAACTAGTGAATAGTGACATCTTTCGATGATGGAACCTACGAGCATCGTCCATTTGTCCTTATCAGATCAAATAGATGGGTCAAGAATTCGACTAAATTGCAGACATTTATGTTGGAAGAATAAAATCATAAACTATCAAATGATACTTTTATGCCTCTTGGTAAACGTATCGAATATTAATATGGGGACATGAAATTGGACCCCTTTTGTAGACTATAGCCCCTATACACGTGGGCTTGTAAGGACTATAAAGGCCATTTGTGACCCAATGACTGGTCCTTACATTTACATTATACGCTTACCTCGAGTGTATTTGAATATCGTTCCATAGTTTACCTCTTGATTCTCATCAATACAAATCAATACAGCCTAGTTCGAGAATGGAACCATAGTCCCTTACTGACTATCGGGTCAAAACCCACCTAGGAAAGAGACTAAATAACCTCATGAAGCAATAAGGTTAGAAGTGAGAGCTTGCTTATGATTGGTTTATTTTTTATGCAAGAAACGCTAACATCCCTTTCTATAATCATGCATACATGACATACACATAGACGACATACACTTACCACGTTTCTTTTGCAGCCATATGCACTTATCATAATAAGAAAACGCATAAGCACACTATGCATACATGCTAACATTTCTCTTTTGCAGGCACATGTCATGGATGCATTATTCATCCTTTGTTTATTCTATCTTACTAATGTGCAGTAAATAAGATCTTAACATGAGTAATCAAGAAGACACTTTATGCTAACAATTTGAGGATAAGCTAAAAGAAGGAATTCAAAAATTGCTGACTAATGGAACCATAGCAGAATTCGTCCAAGCCCAAATCAAAGCCACCAATGTTCAAACCAGAAACTCCTAAGAGGGAAACCGTGCTGCTACTCCAATAAATGAAGCATCTGCATTTGTCCACCTGTTAGCAGATAGAGGAAAGGGTGTCCTTCATACTTCTGTACAGATTGAAGATGATGATGAGTATTATCATACCTTTAAAACACCATAACAAAAAACTGCTAAGATTAATGACTTGACCAAGCCTGAATCAGCAAGGGAGGTCAAACTACTAGCCAACAGGATGGCTCAGCTAGAATTCTCCTTCAAAGATAAGGGGTCTCGTGAATCCAAAAGCTTCACTGATTTAGCTCTGTTCAAAGATGAACCGCTTCCTGATGATTTCAAATTGCCAAACTTTGCCAAGTTTGATGGAACTGGGGATCCGAGGGTCTATTTAAGGCAATACGCCACCTTTATGGTTGCTACTAAGCTTACAGAATCATAAATTGTCTGATTCTTTTTCACATCACTAGAAGAGGGACTAAGAGCATGGTTCTTTGACCTTGAGGATGAGAGAGTGACTAGTTATTATTGACTCAGAAATTAATTAAGCAGTATGAATACAACACTCAGTTGGATATAACTCGTAGAGATTTGGAAACTATGAAACAGAAGTCTGGTGAATCTTTCTCTAATTATGTTGCAGGATGGCGAGCCAAAGCTGTCAAAATGAGAAAACGCCTCTGAAGGATGAGCCGATAGAGTTGATAATCAAAGGACCATTGCCCTATTTCAGAAAATAGATGATCTTTGCCTATTACCCTAATTTTTGAGCACTTCATCAAGCCGGAATTAGAATCGAAGATGAGAAAACCTAATAACCTATAAACATTTTCTGCTGAAATACTCAAACCAGCACCTAAAATCAAAGCACCTTCACCCGAACTGCTGAGATAAACCAAATTCAATCAGACACTTTCAACCCACCATTTGTTAATGTCATCAATAAACCACCAAGAAAATTTTCCAACTTCAACCTCTCACTATCCAAGGTCTTCCAAAGACTTCAACAAAAGAACCTTTTATAACCACGAGAACCAAAACCACTACCAAATCCTTTGCCTCCATTAATTGACCAAAACCTATTTTGCCACTTCCACTAAATGCCCAGCCATACTACTAACACTTGTAGAACTCTCAAAAATATAATCCAAGACCTCATTGACTTAGGAAAGTTGATGATCCTGAAATATGACCCAATGTTAAAACTAACCCCCTTCCAAATTACCTAGCCATGCTGCTACCAATAATCAATACAATCTCATCCGACCTACCTAAAACTTTTACCGAACAATCAATCTAAGCCATTCAAGAAACCCTAGAAGAACAAGAAGCCAGAGCAGAAAAAGAATTCTTAATGATTTCAGAAGATGAACTCCTCAACTTAATTCTTGAATGCTATGACTCTAGTAAAGATGAACAGGACCCTACCACATTTGAATATATTTCAATGCCTCAAGCATTCACTCCCCACTTGATGATTCAAAGGAGAGCTAGAGATGTAGCCCTTCCCATAAATGGTAAAGTGATTAACTGCTCTTATCCATATAAAACAGACGAAAGCCTCAAAGTTGAGCAAAACAAACCTAAAATGTGGGATCTACTGGGACAACCATCTGGAAAATTTGACTACAAGGTCAAATATAGTGCACCTTTAATAGCTCATGTCCTCCTAGATGATATAATGCCCTCAAGATGGGGAGAAGAGTTTGATGAAGAAGACGGAATGACCAGGGTCATCTAGTCTCCAAACCTACAAGTCATGGGAATTAACATCTGGTATGACTCTGAAAAAGAAGTTAAAGAAAGCACAAATACCCAGGAACATGATGAATCTGAGATCATTGCTTGGAACAAGGGCAATAATGTAAAAGTAACCAGTCAAGAAACACCATGACTGAATAGCAAAAAATAAATAACTAAAAAGCCTCTACTCTCTGTTAACAATGTAATTCGCAGTGGAAGAGTCTACCAACCTCCTGAAAAGGAAAAGGATGTCTCCAAGGGGAAAGAAATGTCAAGTAATATGGCTCCGACTAAGGAAGAAGATGATTAGGTTCTTAAGCAGCTTAAGAAAACTCAAGCACAAGCCAGTATTTGGGATTTGCTCATGGCCTTTAAGAAGCATAGAGACGCTCTAATCAGGGCACTTGATGATGCAAAGATCACCACTAGTGCTTCACCTTGCAAAATGAGAGCTCCTTCTAATGCAATCACCTTCTCATATGAAGATCTGCCTCTTGAAGGAAGGGGCCATAATCATCCTTTGTTCATACAGGCAATAGTCAGATCTAAAAAGACCTCATGTGTTATGGTGGATAATGGATCTGCCATCAATGTTTGTCCCTTGAGGCTGTTACACAAATTCAGAATGAATGTTAAAGACCTAGATGTAAGCACCCAATTTCGGGATGATTAGAGCATGGATGCGATAGAGGACCCGATGATAAAAATTGACTGTGAAATTAGATTTATTGAATTTGATTTATTACTTTTGAACTAAATTGTAAATTATTTTTAAGATTTATTTTAAATTTTATTTATTTTATTTATTTGTTTAATAAATTTTTAAAAAATATAAAAAAATTTCAATTTTTTTTTTCAAAAGTAAAAAAAAAAAGGGGCCAACTTCGGCCGAATTACTTTGATTGAACACAAATGGCCACGTTTTTTTTTCTTTTCGGAAATTTTTTTATTTATTTATTTTTTCTTTATTATTTATCATTAGATTTTGATTAGGTTATTTTGATAAGTATTTTTGTTTTATTAAATAAATGTGTGGATAAAATTTATTTTTTAAGATAAATAATAAAAAAAATTTATTTTATTTGATTTTTATCCTGTAATCATATTAGGGTTATAGGATGGTGTTTTTATAAATACGTGATTTTCTTTTCACGTAGGGGAGGAAGGTTTTTTTTATTTTTTTTTTCTCTCTAATTTTTCTTATTCTTAGCCGCCAACCAAAACACACCCACTTTTCTTGATTTTTTTCACGTACTTT
>CATIWM010638471.1:0-11638 GCA_949671775.1 Mallotus repandus
ATAAAGATTAGTAAATAAAAAAAATCAAATAAAATCAAATAAAATCAAAATTAAATAAAATAAAAATAATCAAATAAAAAAAAAGAAAAAGGAATAGAAAAAGAACTAGTTTGATGATGCAGTATTGATTCCCCTCAGAAGGTGATCACCATTAATGAAAGCCTGTGGCTTTTGTTGTGTTTGTCTGTGATTTTGATTTATTTGGATTTGATTCACGGCTAAAACTTAAAAAAGTACGTAAAAAAAATAAAGAAAAGTGGGTGTCTTTGGTTGACGGCTAAGAATCAGAAAAATTAGAGAATAAAGAAAAGAAAACCTAGCCCCCCTCCTTTTCTTCTACGTGAAAAGAAAATCACGTATTTATAAAGACACCATCCTGTAACCCTAATTTGATTATAGGATAAAAAAATTTATTTTAATTATTTATCTATAAAAAAATATATATTTATCACTTTATTTATCAAATAAAAAAAATATATTTATCAAATAAAAATTAATCAAAATCTATAAATAACTAACAAATAAACAAATAAATAAAATAATAATAAAAATACAAAAAAAAAATTGTAAAAAAAAAAACCGGGAAAAGCCCATTTCCGGTCGGAAGTCCAAAAAAAAAAAAGTGAAAGCCAAAGTTAAAAAATGGAAGGCCATCTTCCCAAGTTGGTGATGAGGGTCTAACGGCCCATTCATCACTTTATTTTTTTTTCTTTTTTTTTTTTCGAAAAACTTAATTTTAATTTTTTTTTTGAAAATCTATTTTAAATATAAAAAAGAAAATTAATAATAACAATAATTAAAATAAAAATAAAAATAATAGTTACTAAAAATAATTTACAATTTTATTTAAAACCAATAAATCTAATTTCACAGTCTATTTTCATCATCGGGTCCTCTATCGCATCCATGCTCTAGTCATCCTGAAATTGGGTGCTTACAACCCCCCTCTAGGGCATTTTTACTTTTTTATCGCTTCTACGCTCTAGCCTTTGTTCCCATTTCCTCAAATTTTCTCTTTGGAGCCATTCATATTGAACTAGGTTTTTTTTTTATTCGAATAAGAGGAGGAACAACTAGATTAGATGTCATGACTAATGAAGCCAATGAATTAGGATAGAAAAATGATGAACAAAAAAAAAGGTAAGAAGAATGCAACGAGGAAGAATGCAAGCTAAAGGTTAGATTACGGTTCAATTATTCTTTTGTTTTTTAAAACGGCAGCGTTTTCTTTACAGCAAACCATGATTCTCATTTTACCATGGTTTGCTGATGTGTTAGTGGAGTCCATTAGTATAATTAATATATTGTCCACATCTGCAATTAGGGTTCAATTTTGACCAAAAAGCAAATTATATTAAAATTACAAAGAGAATTATCATTTTTCACATATATATATATATATATATATATATATATGAAAAATGATATAATTGCTTAGTTGGCCAATTATGTCACTATTCACATAATTAGTCAACTATACCTATGGTTCTCAGTTCTACTTCATCGGCCCAGCCAATTATTATTACATTGGTTTTAGATTGACGAAATATACAATAGCATTTGTATAATTTTTGCATTATCTACGAGCTTTACTTTATTTGTATAAGTTTTATTTGGTTGAAGGTTTAGTAGTCTATAATTTCTTTTAAAACATTATTAAGTTAAAAGATCAATTTTTGCCTTCCTCCTTTCTAAATTTTTTTAAAAAAGTTTTTTGTAGAAAACGAATATAATGCATTTCAAAATTATATGATGAGTCAATATTATTTTCTAATGAGTGCAATAAATTACACAAATTAAACTAAAAATCGATATATAAAATTATTAAAATAAAAAAAAAGGTTATTACTGTTTTGTTAGACTGATTTGCTATGACATCAATGTGTAACGCAAGCTCTCTAGAAGAACTTTTATCTTTTCTTAGTTCTGGACACCATTATCCTCTTTAAAATTGCTAGCATAAAGATTTGTTTTATAATTAGTTTTGATATTTAATAGCGATAAGAGTTTTAATTAGTTGGTATCAAATTTGACGGATTTCATAAATATCTTTTTATATATAAAATTTGGGTGACTATAATTTCAAAATTAATTTACCTCTTATTTAGTTTAATTCTATTAAGAAATATATTTTATTTTTAATTTAGCTGCAAATGAATTCTTATTAATGAAGTGTATTAAATTTAAATGAATTTTTATAAAATGAATTTATTTAGATTGATATTCTAATAATTTTTTAAAACCTAATTTAGTATTAAATCAAATACAAATATTTGAATTTTTAAATAAATTTATAATTTTATAAAATTTACTTATATCAAACACTCAATGATATACAAATTTCACTCAATTTATATATTGAAGTATATTTATAGCATGAGATTTCACATTAAAATTTTTATTAGATTAAATTTTTTACAAAAATTAATTTTCTATATAATAACATGTGAACTCCCTAATTGAACCAAAAAAAAAAAAAGGCCTTAGGTGCATAATAGCTGTAATTATGTTGTTGCATGCTTAATTGCAAATGTTCCAACCTTATTATTCTGATAGGTACAAGCAATTCATGCACAAAAGCAGGCTGTCCAATTAAAGAACCAGAATAGTAAGGTGCAATTCCTAATGTTTATACCTCTTTCAATAACTTCCTCAACACTTCAATTCAATATCGAACACGATTCTCTACAAACCCAATCCCATATTCTTCTTTACAAAACATTGCAAAATGCTCTCCCACTAATATCATTCCATCCCCACTTGCCCTATAAATTTCACTTCTCCTTCCATGAACAACACCTGTAATCAATATCTTATCAACTTAAAGAAATTAACAAAAACAAAATGTCCATCATTTCTAGCAAAGTATGCAGTTCTTACAACGGTCCCTTCGCCTACGATGACTGGGACTCATTTCACAATTTTAATCGTCATGGAGTAACCCTTGATCATCATCATGATTTAGTTCCAGCACGCGCAGCAGCTTTCTTCTCACATGGACCTGCAACTACAGTACCGTTTGTTCGTGCAAGGACTGAATGGAAGGAGACCCCTGAAGCACATTTGTTGAAAGCTGAAGTTCCAGGACTAAAGAAAGAAGAATTGAAGGTGGAAGTAGAGGAAGGTGGCTACGTACTGTGCATAAGCGGTGAACATAAATTTGAGAAAGAAGAGAAGCTTTGTAACGGGTATCATGTGGAGCGCAGCAGCGGTAGGTTCGTTCAGCGTTTTAGCCTACCGGAGAAAGCGAAGGCCGATAAGATTAAGGCTCACATGGAAAATGGAATGATCACTATTACTATTCCCAAGAGGAAGGTCAACGAGTCCTCTAAGTCCGTCCATATTTTCTGAAAAGAGGAATTTGAAGGGCTACGATGAATATATATATATATATATATAGTTAATGGGTTTGGCTGCATGAATTATCAAATGTGATTTAGTCGAGCTTCAAGCTTATGCAAATGAAAAAGGATTGCTCATATTCTAATTTGCTTTGTTTTGGAACTTCTGTCCATTTAACTACAGAGATTTATCGGAATGATCAGTCCTTAATTTCACCCCACGATTTCAATAATATTATACATAAATTTTATTTTTTATCTTATAAGTTCTCATATTTTTAATTTTTTATTAAAAGAAGTTTTTTTATACCAATAACTGTTGGATTAGTTGATAGTAGTTGTTCTTATTTAAATGACATTTTGGATTCAAATCCATATCATTTTATCATGGTGGAATTGGATTTATTAAAAACTAGTCGTGATTCCGCGTAATGTGCGGACTGTGAAATAAAATGATATAAATAAGTTGAATGAAATAATAACTAAATAAATTAAAAATAAAATAAATTGCATTAATTTTATTTTTTAAAATTTTTGTTGCCATAATTTTTTTAGTTGTAATAAGATTTGTTTTTAGAATTATTTATTTTTAGATTTGTTTTAAGTATGTATAATAGTGTTTTAGTTAAAAAATAATATTAAGTAATTACTATAAATTTTTAAATTTTTAATGGTTTAGAAAAAAATTTTGAGTGATTTTAGGTAAAAAAAATATGTAATACATATATATAATTTTAGAATTTGAATAGTATTGAAATATATATAATAGTGTTTTAGTTAAAAATAATACTAAATAACTATTAAAAATGTTTTATTTTTAATAAAAATTTAGGATTTTTAATAGTTTAACACATTAGCTTTTAAGTGAATACTTAAATATGAAGGTGGACACTTGTCAAATTTTTAGCTTAATAATTTTAGAACTCAGGATTTGATATATATATATATTAATAAGCTCTAAATATTGATAATTTAGAAAAAATATTTTTTATAAGATATATAATTTATATATTTAAATACATAGTAGGAAGTGTAGATCAAAAAATATTATTAGAAAAAAAATAAATATTAATATGAGTTAAAGAATAATTGTGTCATTTATGCAAATGTATAAGTGCAGTTAAAAAATTGTGATGGACTTATCAAGTAACTTTTTCTCTGGCTCATTATACATTTAAAATTGAAAGCTACTCTTTGCTTTTAACTACTTATGCCAAAAACTTTCAACTTGAAATAATTCTTAATAAATGGTCAGAAGTAATTCTCTCTCTTTCTCTCTCTCGTTTTCTTTCTCCTTCTGCTTTTATTGTAAGCTTTATTATTTTTCTTTTCTTTTGTACTTTTTTTGGGTGATTATTGGCTATATTTTGTCTAAAAATCACTCCAATACCTATTTTTATATAATTCTATTATTCATAAATAGTTTTAGTTATATATGTATATTTTTTTTTAATGTTTGTTTCTTGTTTTATTCTTTGTGACTTATTCCGGGTAATACTTCTTTTATTGTCTCTGTGACCTATTTTTATATAATATTATTCATAAATAATTTTTTTAATGTTTGTTTCTTTTCTCCTTAAATGGGTTCATTTTGAATTTTATTTCATCATTCATATTCTACTCTCATATATTTGTTGATGATGGTTTAAAGTGTATGGAACTTTCTTTATGGCTCATTTCCAATAATAAGATTAGATTTGAAAGTGTTCTAATGCATAGTTTTTGTTAGGATTACTATATAACTCTTAAACTTTAGTTATTTTTGTCAATTTATCTTATTTTTAAAATTGTTGCAAATTGGTATATAAATTGTAAATCTATTCACAGTCAAAATAGCATGTGTCCATGCTGACATAATGTAGGCGGCGGGGTCTAGCGTTTGGCGACCACGGCACTGTGCAAACTCAGGGCCTGCTAGGAAATACAAGATGAGCTTGGGGCCTATATTAGAGATGGAGTCTCCAGCCGGATGAAAACCGAGACACACTTTACAACAACTAGATTCCACGGAGGTACCCAGAAGCCACCATCAGAGATCGGATCAGAAATTGGGTATGGGCTTTTGAATGCCCACCCAACCTTGTGGTTGGCCTCCGTGTGTGTTTCTTATTTTATTACCTTTGATTATTTGATTATTCCCTTATTATTGGGTGGATTGCAAACGCTTCCAATTTTATGTTTATATTCAAATTTGCACATTAATCTCATTTACATGCTTATTACCTCAATATTCAAGGCAAATACTAATGAATTTACAATCATATATTCAAAATAAATGGGAAAGGATTAAGGATTACAACAGTTTATACAATTACAATGATAATGAATTCAAATAAAGCCTCTCAAAAACTAATTAACTCACTAATTACTTAGTGAGTGGAAATCACAAAGGGACCTACATCAAACATGAGTTAGTTTTATCTCAAAATAAGCAATTTTTATACAAAAGGAGTAAATAAATTTACATGAAATAGGCACAAGTATTTATTTAAACATGGTTTATTTACTCAAACATATATAACAATATAACACTCGCATGCAATGCTAAAGATGTTAGGCAGCATTTTTGTATCAGATACTAAAAATATACCCAAAGGATACTAAAAATAAAGCAGAATCCTACTGGATTCTGGTGAGGAGGCAACCATCTCCTGGGAAGAGGCATCGCCTCTGGGATCCCTGTCTAGGAGGCGATCGTCTCCTGCCTAAGGCGGCGACGTCTCTTTAAAGGGACGTTACCTCTTAACCAGGACCATTACCATTCACATTATTACTTAAATTCTAAGTAAATCATATTTCATCCAAACTATATATAAATCTACTTCTAATACATCAATATTTCACATAATCATGCTCTCATATAATATTCAACACATCAAAAACCCAAAAACATGTGATCAAAACCAAGAAATTGAGTTTTTATAGGAATATGAACTTAGAAAGCTTAAAAATAGCAATTCTTACTAAATAAATAGCGTATGATGCTCCTAACTGAGCCATCAGAGCTTAGTTTGTATGTTTTAGTGCTTTGAATGTAAGAGAGTCTCCTCTTCCTTCAAGAAAATCAACTCTTTTTTTATCAAACTCTTCTTTTCACCCCTTTTTTTTCCTTCCCAAGTTGTGTTTTCTTCCTTTTTTTGTTCTCTCTTTCTTTTATGTGAATCTCTCTTCTCTTCTTAGTGTCTAACCCCCTTTTTTAGCCCCTTAAGTCTCTGACTTAAGCTCTTTTCTTTCTCTCTTCCCTAATTCCCCAAAAATGGTGCCTTCTAGCCTCAACTAATCATTTTTACTCACCTCTTTATCCTCTCCCCACCTTATCTCCCTTGAAAGTCATCCTTTCACACCCAAATCTGCAGGCTGGAGATCTGTGGGTCCACTTTTGGTGTATGGGGCCAAAATGCATTAAAATGCATTTAATGTAAAGTTAGGTCGGCTACTAAAGAGGTGTCGCCTCTTTGAGCCCAGGTTGAAGGGACATCGTCCCTCGGGAAGGGGCGATCATCTTTTCCCCAGGCTTGGCTTGGGCCTGGGCTAATGGCCTTGGGCTTACCTACTTCTCTTTGGACTTTTGGGCTTTAGGTTCGGTGTTTTGGGTTTAGTTCAGAGGTTTCGGGCTTCCGAGTTCATTTCATAGGAAGATTTGGGTCCTCCTACATTCAAAATCCGGACTTGCTCATCACTGGGCCTTCGTTGCGGGCCAATCAAACCGAGGGTGTCCACAAATAATATGCTAACATGGTATGTATGTGTAAAATTATTTACTAATGTGGAAATTAGAAAAAAAAATAGTAATTTTTTATCTTTAACTTTAATTTTTTTCAATTATATCCTTAACTTTCATCTCTTTTGCATGTGTAAATTATTTTCAACAAATAATTTACACATGCATACCATGGCAACATGTCATTTTCGTATTGGCACATACTATTTTGACCATAGATAAATTTGCAACAAATAAAAAAGTTCATGTACTAATTTGTCATAATTTTAAAAATAGGATAAATTTGCAAAAATTACTAAAATTCATGATATAATTATGCAATAATCCTTCTTTTTATCTAATTATACAGAGTTTCTCCAACTTTTTTTTCCTTGAATGTTTACACAACTATCTCTGCATATTATTGTCAATATTTCTTGGATTCGGTATCAACAATGTGTTTATTTGGTTCCAGACTTACAATAAAAAATTTTAAAAACAAAAACAGCATCTGAAGAAGGTGGAAGTGAATGTGTTTTCATTGTTTTTTTTTTTTTTGGGTGTCTTGGCAATTGTTATACCATGGACCCCTGTCCATATTGCAATATGGACTAGGGATCTATTACACGTGTGATTCAAAAAACACGCGCCTCTTTATTTTTTTCAGCGCCAAACATTCTTTTTTTTCACGTCAAATGTCCTTTTTTTTTCCTTGTTAAACTCTATTTTAACTAGTTAGTTAATTGATCAAAACTATGAGGTTCATACGTTCATTAAGAATAAATGAATTTGTAGGTCAAAATTAATGAGTTTGTTACGGATTCATTGACCTTTACCTGCAGGTTTAATGAACATGTAGGTGAAGATCAATGAATTTATAGCAGATTCATTGACTTTCACCTGTATTTTCATTGACCTTTACATGAAGATTCATTAACTTTCACCTGCAGATTCACATTCAATTTAATTTTAATTAAAAACAAAAGAACCTTCAATCAATAATACATAAACCTCCAATCAATAACACGTGAATATCTATATTACAACAAAAAAAAATTCAATCTAAACAAATACAAGAAGAAGAAGAAGAAAAAGAAGAAAAGAAGAAAGAGTAGCTGTTGAATTTTAGAAGAATTGATCTGTAACTTTCACAAATCTTCCCTCTCTGGTTTTGAAGCACTTGAGAGACACCGTTCTCTTAGGAAGAAGAAGAAGCCACTAATCCCAAAAAAATAAAGTGCAGAAAAGAGAAGGTAGGGATTGTAACCGGAGAAGAGAAAAAGCCAAGAAAAGAAAAAAGAGAGTGTCGTGACTGAAGAAGAAGAAAAACCAGAGGAAAGCGTTAAAAAAAAGAGAAGAGAGCATTAAAAAAAAAGAGAGAAGAAGCACTAAAAAAAGAATAGGAAGTGTTAAAATAAAATAATCACACATGTGATGGACCCTAAGTCCGTATTGTAATATGGACAGGGGTCCATAATATAATTTGCGGTGTCTTGGGGTTTCTTAAATTTTTTGGACTATTTAGATTTACAATAGATTAGTCCATTGGACTGAAGCCTTGTGTACTTCTTTAATATTAATAAAGGATTTTTCATAAATTCCCTAAAAAGTAACTTTAATAACTAAAATATCCAAATTTTTTCTAAATTACTAGAATGCACCCAAAATGAAAAATACGAAAAAATAATTACATAATTGCACCCATCTCTGTCATTTATGTAACTCAAAGTGTTGAAACACAAAAAAAGAAAAACTTTGTTTCTATGCTACTCTCTCTTCCCTTCTTCCTCTACTATCTTCCACAGACCAATCCCACTAATCCTTAGTGATTTTCACGTTTCTTCTTCGCTTTCTCTTTGTTTTTGCAGTCCTTTTCACTTTATTTTTCATCGGTGATTGAGATTGAGGAGAAGATGAGTTTTATCTCAAATTGATCATATAAGAAGATAGCTTTGTGGTGTTTTGGTTGATGGGTATGGCTATTTTATATGCAAACGATGGTGGTATTACTGTTAGTTTCTTTACACCAGATTCAGTCACATATCTTCCAACGATTATATTTGGAACCTATATGAGCTGGATTTACCTGAGATACCTACAGAGGAAACCAGAAGCAAAAGTTAGGGGTGATCCAAGTGATGATTTTTCATTCTCTACTTTCTTCCCCGAATTTCTTAGGTTTTCTTTTTTTTTTTTAATGCATTAATCTTTCACCAACGGTAGTTTTGATTTTGTTCTTTGTGTTGCTGCCTCCTACCAACTAATTCTCTCATTTTACTTATATTTCTCCAATTGCAAACCAATCATTGATCCTATTGCTTCCATTTTTCATCGGATGCTCTATGGAAGATCTGAAACTTCAATTGAAGAATGTGGTTATACTTTGGGAGGCACTCCTTTGCCTTGTTCTGATCCATTTAGGCATCTAAGAGGAGGTATGTGTCTTGGTTCTTGCTGCCATGCCTTTTTATTTATAAGGCATGGGATCCCTGACTTCCCTCACCCTTACCCTGACTTATCATTGCAGCACCAGATGCATTAATCTGATATGCAAAAGTGATATGAGCTTTTAATTTAACAGGAACATTATGCTTGTTTTAAGTTCAATATCACCTATATGTATGCATAATAAAAGCTATAATTTTTTTATTGGATTGACTGTGGATCTAGTGAGTAGAAATTAAACTCACAACCAAAAATATGCATGTATAAACTACCATGATAGTTAAATAATAATATTGATATGGAACTATAAACAAATAATCTCACAGAAATGGTGCATGAAGGACCATAAAGATGCTAATTAAAAGTTGCAAATCAACATTTTAACTTAATGATTTTTTGATTAGGATGTAACTTTTTTTTTTGTTAGATTTGAATGCTGGGTTGCCTGTATTTGGGATGAAAGTTTTCCATTATAAAATCTAAATGTAATGAGATGGTTTAGCTTAGTCTTATGATTAGTTTATGGTTAATTTTCATAGGAATTCTGCTTTCTCCAATTTCAGTTGGAGGTGATTTTAAGATGCTATTATGTAAGGATTTTATTCAATGCAATTCTTTTAGCATGTTCATGGAGCATAAATATACTTATAATGTAATACATAGAAGGAGATTTTTAATCTGTTTTTGAATAATTCAAATCTAATTTGCATTGCATTCTAGTTTTTGAATAATTCAAATCTAATTTGCTGCTCTTGTTTGGCAATTCAATTTTTTTTTTTTTTGGGTTTGGTTTGGAAAGTATGAAAATGCAATAATTCTAGTATTTTACTTGAATTTTATTTAGTTCACTTAATTCTTATGATTGTGAATCTCTTTTACACGATTCAATTCTTTTAACTTGAGTAAAGCATGTCAAAACATGATCTTCTAGCAATTCAATTCAGTTTCGCTTTTGCCGAAAGCTGTAATCATTGAATTTTGCTCCTGTCCAATCATTCGCAACTAATCCTTGATCCGAGATTCAGTAAGATCCCATTGGTTTGTCAACTCCCGAATCTTCTTCTCCATCTGCAAGATAGAAATTAATGCAATCAAGTTTATTTGCTTTTGTACCATAGATCATCACAACGTCAAGCCTTTCTAGCTAGAACGTGAGATCATACAAAAATGATTGATTCATGTCATCACACAAAGCTATGACAAAGCCTATATCTCCTTGCTTTTCATTCGAAGAAAAAGAAAGAAAAGTTACTTAATATTGCCAAACGATTTAATTTATTAGTTGCAGGTGAGAAAGTGTGCTTCATGATTACGTACAGTATCAATTGCCTCCCAGATTATTTAGATGAATAAATTTAGTTGTTGTGAAAGTATCTAATGCCATAGACGTGACACATAAGTGACATATGCCAGGCAGAGGCAGATCTTCAAATATATCACATATGCTCTATATAGAAGAAATCATGACCTTCTTTTTGGATTTCAATCATGACCTTCTTTTTGCATCCATGAACCAATTGACAAGATAAAATTAATGTAATTATCTAACTTGGTTGTCGGTCATTATTGATTTGGCATTTCTCAAATTTTTCTTTTCATAATTTTTTATTAGTTTGCCCATTGGCAATTCTTGAATTACAATAATTAGACACCAAAGCTGCAAACCAAAGATTATTGATTTTATTAACATTACTTAATTATAAACAAGAAAAATAATTTTAATAAAAGTTAATTTTATATATGTTGTTATCAATTTATTAACATATTTTTATCAATTTATAATACTTTGTATATATTTATAATAATAATAATAACAAAATAAAACATATATAAATCTATTGCATCAGAAATGTAAAATAAAAAAAAGTATTCTAAATTATTATATCAGAACGTAAAATAAACCAAAACAAATAATTTCATATGTGGATCTGAGCAATCACCTCTTGTATATTATATAATAAATACATAATATTGAGGACATAACCAAGAATCTCATATATATTCTTCAAAACCAAAAATAAAATAAAACAAAAAATGAATCAGAAACTAAAAATAAACCAAAAGGATACAAAAAAATGAATCAGAAACAAAAATAAATGAAAAACATATTCAAAGACAATCAAAATAATAACTCTCCTTATACTACAGAATA
>CATIWM010638672.1:0-10878 GCA_949671775.1 Mallotus repandus
AGGATGCTAATAATTTGGCTAACATATATATCCAACAGCTAATACTAAAATATAACAAACATAAACAACAGCCAAAATGCCTAATTAAACTGCTCGTATTATTGTCATTGTTGTGCTACTTCCATATTATGATATGTGTTTTGTATTCATTCAGCGTGCAGCTTGCTATGGTTATACTAATCAGCTTTTTGTTCTTCAAGCTTCTAATTAAGGTATAAGAACCCATCAAATTTTTATAAATAGTACTGACATATTAGCTCTTCAATTTTGTGGCAGTCACTTTAAAGTTTACAGCAGCTTATTGTTATTGTAACTGATGAGCTTGTAAAAAAGTTAGACTAGAGCTTAGTAGGGTGCGCCAGGCCCACACTGTAGTGCAACACATGGGCGACGCTTGAGAACGCCAGTGGCAAGCTACTGTGGCAGGCTCTCCCACTAGAAAAATAAATTTAATATCATGTGGACCAATGGTCCACGTATCAGATATTAAACTGATAAGAACAGATACTACACTTGATCTTAGCCAAAAGGCCGAGAAAGGTATGCTTTTGCCTGTTTCTCATCTCTTATTTTATACTAGTCCTTCGCTTGCGTTTGCTTGTAGTTCTTCGATGTGGGATCACAGAGTCCAGCTTAATTTTTACGTCCAAGCAGTGAAAGGAAGACACTTAAGAATGCAATGGTGGTTCAAGAACTCGAAGTTATTTAGTGTTTGGGAAGGGTAAGAATTTCAACCTATGGTTTCGACTTGAGACAAGATGTAGTGAGCTAGATGAAGGCAATTATCAGGTTCCAGGGAAACATCAGAATAATGAAGAATCCGATATATATAGCTTGGCACCGTGTGAAATGGAATGGTGTCATCTGTTTCAGACAAACCTTTTGTTGAAGATGTGGATGGTATTTCACCAAAAAACAAAAGGGATGTGGTTGGTTTCAGTCTTTCATTCAGTGCTCATAAATACAGTAAGTAATGTTTGCAAATGAAAAAGCTATGGTCTTCTTGTTGCAATCATTGGGCTACTGCGTGCTCTTGTAACATCTAGTGATTGGTTCATTTGCACATTCAGATTGAAGCAAGTTTTTAGGTGGAGCACTGCAATTTTTATCTTGTAACAAATTTATCTGTTGTGTTTTCTATTGGATACACGCACATCAGAAAAATATTTACCGCATTCCATACAAGCTTTTTTTTATATAATTGTTTCCGTAGTCAGGACTCAGAAGTCATAAAAGTTCCCATTAATCTTGATAGAGCCAGATGTACGACATAGTATCATATTAAGGATAACGTTTTTATACAATTCTGGTAGGAGGAATTCCTCCTAGAAAAAAAAAGACAAATAAATACCTTGTGGTTTGACCCATTTTCAAATAGAGGGTTGTAGTTTGTTTCGTGACAAATAACTACACTATAGTATGTGTCGTTAGCATATAATGACATTTCTCAGCAACTCCGTTAGGTTTGCTGACGTGGGAAGGGCAAAATTGAACTTTCACCTTTAATAGTCACATGAATTATCTATTTCTGATTTTGACTTGATCCCACCTTGCCCACTACCCACCTTTTTATTCTTCTTCAATTGATCCAAGACATGCCTTAATTATATGCCCTAACACTGTTCAAATACACTACTTGATTTTTTTTTCTTTGACATACAAAATTTGTATAATTAAGTTTAGTTGCCTATAGGAGGAGATGATATTGGTGTTATTTACATCTCATAAATTATTTAAGTATAAATTATTTACATCTCATGAATTTTAAAATAAATTTAAATAATTAAATAATTTTTTTCATCCTTTAATTAAACAATTTTTGTACCTTAAAATTTTAAAATTATTTAAATAATTAAAAAAATTATTTATATTATTAATAATTTAGATAAAAATTGTAAGAGTATTATCTAAAATATTTTATAAGTACAAAATTTAAAAATAAAATATTACATTCTTAAATTTTTTAAATTAAAAAAATTTAAACTCTTAGCTTATTAATATTTTTTTAAAAAAATTATAAGCATTAACCTATTAAACCTTTGCCAAATTCTTGAAGTTAATCATAATAGAAAATTTTCAAAAGGTTCTTCATCTAGATCCACTACATGAATTTGCAAAAGAAACCAAAACTACACAAACAATATGCGCCCACAAGCTATCTTTGGTGGGCTTTAAAGCACCACCCTTTGTTGTACACAAACAACAAGAGACCGGGGCTGAGACAGTTCCATTTTGCTTATCAAATCGAGAAGTCAAACACTAGATTAGATGATTTATGATGATGATCATCATCATAAAAAAAAAAAAGTTTCATCAAATTCAAAGCTTAAAGTGGCCTCATTTGGAACTAACTCACCTTTTCTCATCCTTCCAAAGCATTTTAATCGTTCTTCAAGCTTCCCATTATGCACATAGGCCATAATCATAGTATACCAGGAAATAACATATATCTTTAAGGCATTTCTTTAAACATCCTCTCCACAATAACAACTTGCCCATCTTTTGCAAAACCTTCCAACATAGCATTCCAAGTAACAACGCCACGGCTATGTGGGTTCTCATAAAACACATGTTTTGAACATTAACTCTAGAACAAGCGAAGAAGAAATGAATCAAAGTATTCTTGACATAAACATCCTCATAAAGCCAAACTTCATTGCATGGCAATGAACTTGAGCCCCTTCAATCAAATCCAATTCCTTTAAACAAGCTTGAAAAAGAAAAAAAAACTATAATTTGGTTCCAAAATAATGTCACCAGCATCAGTTTATGGAGGTGATTTTTTTGGATTGTCATTTGTTGATGGTGGTGATGACTCCGCTGCTGCTAGGGGTGGTGGTGATACTTCATATTGATAATAAATCTTTAACCCAATCTCTCCTTGTATCCAACTAAACAAGTGTTTCTTCTCCAAAGGATAATAAATCAAAGCTTCATCACCTTTTTAATGGAGAATTGAGAATATGGAGTTTTGGTTGGGAAGGAGAGATGAAGAGTAGATTTTTGAGCAAACATTAACAGAAGAGTGTTAAAATGTTAGAACTAAACTTTTGAAAATGTATTAAAACTATTACAATTTACCGCTTTATATTTTTTTGGGTAAATTTTATTTTTTTGAGGTAAATCTGTTAAAATTATATACTTTTTCAAAGTCAACAATTGATCTGGCTATTAAAGGTGAATGTCCAGTTTTGCCCTTGCCACATCAGTAAAAGTAACAGAGTTGCTGAGAAATGCCATAAAATGTTAATGGTGTATACTACAGGGTAGTTCTTTATCATGAAACAAACCACACGCCTCTATATGAAAATGGGCAAAACCATAGGGTATTTATTTGTACTTTTCCCTTCCTCCTATCTTAACTTCTTAAGCTAGTAGTAACTAATGAAATAAAAGAGTTTTAACCTTTTAAAATTTCTCCCAGGATGTTATAGGAAGACAAAACCTTATATAATAACAAACAATTAAAATTTAGTATTTAATCAAAGTGATAAAAACTAAAATCTAATAGTACATGGGTGAACTTTAGATAGCTTGATATTATTAATTTAGCATTCCAACTATAAATGGGGTAGAACCATTATATAATTTAAGGGATTGTTGGCTTTTGGTCTTTTTATAGCACTTGAAAGAGATTTAAAAAGATAAAACTTTTTATTTCATTAGTTGCTAATAGTTTTAAAAAACTGAGATATCCTACCCTGATTGTGTAAAAAATAGTCCGCATATTAATTTTGCTAGTTAGGATCCCTAACCACTTGTTTGAAAAGTCTAAAAATACAAGAATTCATCAATTATTCCGAACAATACATAATTGAATAGTAGGCTTGCTAATAGTAAGCACATAAAATTGCCAAAACGTAGGAAAGAACATAAATTTTTGACAAACCAACACAAATACTAACCAATATTAATACACATATTGCCATCACCAATCCACAAGGTATTCACATACCATACTGGGTATGAGATTGTTCCTACTCATTCTTAGTTAGAATGCATGAAGACTTTAATTAGTATGCAATTTCTAGTGTCCAAAACTTCAAAAAAAAAAAAACCTCTTTAAAAATGCTTTAGACCCATTTTTAAAAATTTTAAAAATTTAAAAAATATTTTTTTTTTGGTAAATTGAGAAGTCATATGACCTTGGTATCGATGAACGACGATAGTAGGAATTGAACCTTGCACCTCATGATGCCCTTAGAGAGGAGTTACCAATTCACTACTCTCTCACTGACAATGTTTCTTTTCTTTGAAAACATGTTTCCAACTTCAAAAATACATTTCCTTAATGTTTTCCTAAATAAGAAAGAAAAATAAATTTCAAAATAATTTTATATTTTTTTACCTAAACAAAATAATTTATGATTGTATTATGGATGATAGTAAGAAATAAGTTTTTTTATATTTATTTAATATATATCCCTAGATATTTAATGCTTATATATATTTTTTATAGTAATAAATAAGTTTCTTATTTTTTTTTAAAGAAAATAGTCTCTCAATGTTATTTACATGTTTTGCCTTATCTACCTTTCTATTTCTGAGCAACGTAGACGCTTAGTATAGAACTCAGCAATCCATTTACGTACAACATGTGCAAAAACTATTTCACTTTCGTTGGAAACTCCTCAATTGCCTCCACATGGTTATCCTGTGCCTGTTATGGCTACCAAGCAGTGCAATATATTGCTAGATGTTAAGTGGAATGTAGTGCCAGATGCTAATTGCATTTTTGTGTTGATATCCTAAGGAGACACAAAAATGCTAATTTGCACTTAACACTTAACATTTTTGTGTTAATATTCAATTGATTGTATTATTCTCTTCTAACTAATGGGATTTAAATAAATACAAGACTTGATCCTAAAGTTTAGGAACAAGAATAGCTAATCTAGGAAAGTAAACAATTACATGAATAAAAAAGGATTACATATATCTTAGTCTACCATGTATAACTAAGAAAAAAAAAGGAAATAAAATATATAAAGGGAGGAAACATAGGAGATTGATAGCATTGATTTCGTAACACTCCCCCTCAAGTTGGTGCATAGATGTTGCACATGCCCAACTTATTGAGACACTTATTAAAAGCTTGGTTGGATATCACCTTGGTTAGCACATCTGCAAGTTGATCTTCAGACCGAACATTAGGCACCTCAATGATTTTTGCTCTTAGTGCATATTAACTTTAACATGTTTAGTTTGATTGTGTTGAACTCGATTATGAGCAATATCACACACTGCTTTATTATCATAGTATAATCTCATGGGACTGACATGCTTAATATGTAAATATTGTATTAAATGTCTGATCCATAATAATTCACATATTCCTTTAGTCGTCCCTCTGTATTCAACCTCAGCACTGGATCTAGTTACATCCTCTTGTTTCTTACTTCACCAAGTAACTAGATTTCCACCAATAAATGTGAAATTACTGGAAGTAGAGCATCTATCATCGATTGACCCAGCCCAGTCAGCATCTATATACCCTTTAATATCCAAGTTATTTCCTTTTGTAAACATAATACCCTTTCCAGAAGATGACTTTAAGTATCGCAAAATGCGAATAGCAACATTCACATGTTCTTCCATTGGAGAATGCATGAATTGATTAACAACGCTTAATGCAAAAGCCAAATCCGGTCTAGCATGTCCAAGATACATTAGTTTGTCTACTAATCTCTGATAACGTTCCTTGTTAGTAGGGACTTGATTTGGATATATACTTATTTTTAAATTTTCTTCGATTGGAGTGCTAATTGGACTGCAATCAGATGTTCTTGTTTCATTTAATAATTCTAAGGTAATTTTTACTGAGACAAGAAAATTCCTTTCTTTGATCTTAACACCTCAATTTTGAGGAAGTACTTCAATGGGCCGAAATCTTTCATCTTAAATTCTTAAGCAAGATGATTTTGTAGTGCAGCCTTCTTTTTTGAATCATTTCCTATCACTGTCATATCATCTACATACATAATAAGTGCAGTGATTTTCTCTTGATTATATTTCAAGAAGAGAGTATGATATGAGTTACTTTGCTGATATCCAAATGCCTTCATAGAGCTAGTAAATCTTCCAAACCATGCTTTCGGAGATGTCTTTGAACCATAAAGAATTTTTTTTTTAATTTGCAAACCCGTTGACTTCCTTTAATTTACATTTTACATGCAGGAGACAGTTCCATATATACTTCGTCTTGAAGATCTCCATGTAATAAATTAAGCGTTCTTTACATCAAACTGGTGCAGTGGCCAGTTAAGATTCATAACTAGAGATAATAGAACATGAACTTGTAACAAAAGCAAATGTTTCCATATAATCAACTCTATATTGAGTATACCCTTTGGCAACAAGTCTGGCTTTGAATCGTTCAATAGTTTTATCAGCTTTATATTTGATAGTGAAGACCCATCTACATCCTACAAGTGTCTTCCATTCAGGTAAATCAATAACTTCCCATATAGAATTCTCTTTGAGAGATTTCATTTATTTATTCATCGCTTCCTTCCACCTAGGATCTTTCAAGGCCTCCTGCACACTATTAGGAATAGATACTACAGATAATTGATTCATAAAAGATTCACATGCTTTTGACAACCTATGGTAGGACACCAAATTACTCATGGGATATTTGGATTTTGAGCTAAAAGTAGGTTCATAATTTACTCGAGGTATTCCTCTTATGATTTGATTAGGTAACACTTTTTTATATGGGGTTCAGAATTTACATGAGGTTCGGAGATGGACTCGGTTTGGGGGAACAATTGGTTAATTAGTATAGATTAAGGAGAGAAATCTCTTACTTCTGGTGATAAAGAGACTGGTGTTACTACTTTCATTTGATCTTTATTTTTTACTTCCATATGATTTTCATCATCTGAAGTATGACCAATTTCCTCACCTTGATTATGATTTTCACCATTTGAAGTGTGACTAGCTGCCTCACCTTGATTTTCCCAATAGCCACTACTTGTAAAATTCAAAGACTTTAGAGTCTGCAGTTCATCTCCATTCTCCCCCTAAAATGAAGACTCAGGGATAGAATAATACATTTCATCTTCATGAAAGGTAACATCCAATGTAATATACATCTTACGGGAAGAAGGGTGATAACACTGATAGCCTTTACATCCAATGTAATATACATCTTACGGGAAGAAGGGTGATAACACTGATAGCCTTTCTGATACAAACCATAGCCTATAAATACACATCAAATAGCTCGAGGTTCCAATTTATTTCTCAAGGATTTATGAAGATGTACAAAGCCTACACACCTAAACACTTTAGGTGGGAGATTTGGCATGGCATGAGCACTTACAGTTTCATGAAGCACATGAAATGGAATTTGAAATTGTAATGAACTTGATGGAACACGATTAATGAGGTAGGCTGCAACTGTGACAACTTCACCCAAATAACTAGTAGGAATGTGGGCCCTAAATAATGATGCACGTACAACTTCGAGAAGATGATGATTCTTGTGCTCCACAACCGCATTTTGTTGAGGAGTGTAGGGGAAAGTCATTTAATGAGCAAAGCCATGTAAATTCAGATGTTGTTTCAAGTCTTGATTAACAAATTCTCCACCATTATCAATGCAAAGAACCTGTATCTGAGACTAATATTGAGTTGCTATCATTTTCTAAAATTTTTGAAACAAAAAACTAACTTCACTTTTTGATTTCATCAAACAAACCCAAGTCATACATGTGTGATCATCAATAAATGAAACAAACCAATGTGCACCATTTAGAGAAGAAATCTTTGCAGGACCCCATACATTCGAATGAACAATCATAAAAGGAACTACACTTTTATTCATACTAAGTGGATAAGAGACACGATGACTTTTAGCTAATTCACAAATATCACACTTAAAACTAGAATCAGTCAACTGAGAAAACATCTTTGGAAATAATTTTTTTAAATATCCAAAAGAAGCATGGCCTAACTGCTTATGCCACAACCAATTTCAGAGTTTTGTACATTGCTAGATCTTTCAGTTGAGAGTGCTTGAGATAATTGATTCGAACTTGCTAGAGTCAAGTCAATATAATAGAGCTTCCCTTTTCTAGTACCATAACCAATTGTCCTCCAAGTTTGGATGTCCTTGAAAACATAAAAGTTGGCCAAAATATAATAACACAATGCAAAGTACATGTTATTTGAGCAACAAATAATAAGTTATAGTTAAGAGAGGGAAAGAATGGACTCAAAGTTTAAATTTTTTGTAAGAGTAATTGAACCTTCTCCAACCACATGAGAAGGAGAACCATTGGCTGTGGACACTATAGATTTTTCGGATGATCTCATAGACTGAATATGATTAGTGTCAAAAGTCATGATCCATAGGACCGAAATCAATTATCCAAGCATTATTACTATTAGGTGTAGAGATATTAAGAGCCTTACCAATATTACCTGAAGTAGAAATTAATGATGAAGATTCCTCAAGGATGCTAGAAGATTTTGCCACAGTAGTAGAAGCATTATACTTTATTTTGGAGCTCCGTTTGGGTACTTTAGTAGGATCCCACCATTCTGGATACCCAATCAGTTCATAGCAATTGACTTGGTATGTCCAGTTCTACCACAATGAGTGCACAAGCGATCTGATTTTGAAGTTCCTATCTCATAGCTGTGATTTTGAGATTCAGATGACTGATTTTGATCAACAATCTGTTTTGAAAAACAAGAATTATTATGTTGATTTGTACACCCTTGTTGAGGTCTATTCCGACGAGCTATCATCGCAGATGACTCATGATGATCCTGTTCTCCATTCAATGTCGTTCTGCATATAGCATCACGACGTACATATGTATATGCTTCTTCAAAATCTAGTGCAGGATCCTTTCTAAGAATCTCTCATTTGAGTTGTTTAAATTCTGCATAAGTCCATTAAGAAAGATGTGCACTCTCAAACATTCAACTGATTTTTGATATGTAATAACATCATCGGGATCTTTCATTACAACTTTATCACGATAACCCAACTCTTGAAAATTCTCTACAAGATTACCATAATAAGTTGATAAGAGGACGTCTAAACATTTAGTGGAGAAAGCTCGTTGGTTTAATGCCAAAATTTATGATTCGTCTGACCTATCATAGAAAGCTTTAGCCAAAGCATTCTAGATTTCTCGTGCTGTGCGTAACCTGAGATAACGCTTTATAATTTTAGGTGATATGGATGTCAGTAACCATCCCTTGACCTTTTGATTTTCTACATACCACTTAGCATAGGAAGCATCAATCTTTGTTGGTTGAGGTGTTTTCCCCATAATATACTCAAGTTTTTCATGTCCTGCAATATGCATTTCCATGATTTGGGACCATACATCATAGTTAGTTTCAGTAAGAGTGACACCAGTCTTGAAATCAGAGTTTTTAGATTGAAAATGTACGATTAGTGTAGATAACTCAGATTTGTTGTTGGCCATGGTACAAAGAAAAGATGAGAATTCAAAGATGGTACGGGTGTAATTATAAATTCAGGTTGTAATGATACAGTATGGATGGTACGGGTCTTGCTCTCATACCAAGTAAAAAATAATGGTACAGCAAAGAACAAGAATTTTGATGAAGGGAATATTCAACTGATTGTATTATTCTCGTCCAACTAATGATATTTAAATAGATACAAGACTTAATCCTAAAGTTTAGGAACAAGAATAGCTAATCGAGGAAAGTAAACAATTACAGGAATAAAAAAGGATTACAGATATCTTAGTCTACCATGTACAACTCAGAAAAAATAAAAAAAGGAAATAAAATATACAAAGGGAAGAAACATAGGAGATTGATAGCACTGATTTCGTAACAGCAATTGCAGCATAAGAGTGTTCATATGCTGAAGGGAAATTAATTAGCTGGTTTTCAAAACAATCTTACGGTATGAATTGGCAGAGCAAGATCAACAGAGTAGTTCACTTGCAATGCTACTGTTTACTAGTTGTGGAAACAAACAAATGCAGTTTTTTTAAACAGTGAGGTCCTTGTGTGAATAGACAATCCAGGACTGGTACTTGGTTTGATTTTTCAACATGGCAACTCAATTATGATGTCAAAAAGACAAAGGTACTTGCATAGAAACTTAGACAGACATTATTTCAAATGTTGGCATCTGACTATTTTCTCACGACTTGAATGATGCACTTCTAATGTCAGCTTGGTGCTTTGGATGATATCTTAATGATCAACTCAATTTCTTAAGAAGAGGAGTCAAAGGTTGTCATCTGATGGTGTATCTTTCGTAAAGGCATCAGTAAATTAAGAGTTCGATTCTTACAGTTTTTTCATCTATTAAAATAAATTTTAAAGAATAGACTCACTTAACTACTATGCTTAAAATTTTTTTTATTGGGTCAAAGTTCGTGGTAAAAATAAAGGAAAATGTTATTTGTCGCGGGCAACGATGCTACAGTGCATTGCTAGCCCGGAACAATTACTAAAATAATCCCTAGTTTTAATTTTTTGAATTTAATTAGTTCTATGTTATGGGTGTTTAAATCCTTATACAGCGGGTTTACCCTGGTGCAATTAAGTTTTAGATTCAAAAAAAAAATTCACGGGTTACGAGTGTTTAAATCCTTACACGACTGGTTCACCTCTGTGCAACTTAAGTTGTAGATTTTAAAAAAAAAATTACAAGCTACGGGTGTTTATATCTTTACATGACGGATTCATCTATATGCAACTTAGATTTTAAATTTAAAAAAAAAATGCAAAAAAATATAAGAATTATTTTGGTAATTTATCACGGACCAACGACGCACTGTAACGTCTCTGCCAGTGACATGTATCATTACCAAAAGTAAATAAACAAATAAAAGCTAAACTAGAAAACACGTTTGTCTTATTTGGGGT
>CATIWM010638693.1:0-27185 GCA_949671775.1 Mallotus repandus
TAAGAATAACAGATAAAAAGAAAAAAGAAAAACAGAATAAAAATAAGAATAAAATAAAAAGAAAAAAGAAAAAAAGAGAGAATAAAAAAATAATGAAGGAACAAGGAGAATACGAATGTGGTAAAAACGAAAAAAATTGGAAAAAGAAGTATTCTTAAAAATAAAATGAGTACTCATGTAAATAATAAAAAAAGGGAGCATTTTACTGAAAACTGAAGCAAAAAAGTGGTGTATTTATGTAAATTTCTCTTCAATTTTTTTTTTAAATATCATAAGGATCTAAAAAATTTGAAAAATACTGGTGACACATGATTTGATAGGATCCAAAAGTCAAGTCCCAATGATAAAAATCCAACAAAATGAGCCTGAATAAGTGTAAAGTTTAGTTATTTCTCCCTTATTAGATTAGTGGCCCAAGAAGAATTTTTTGATGAATCACTAAGGCGGTGTGCCTTGGCACTAAGACGGTACACCTTAGTAGCGATGTTGAGCTGTTTTTAAAATAACGGTAAAAATCACGCTGTAATGCGATTTTCTTCATTATTTCGCATGGAAAGATGTTAACATATGGAGAGACGGTGGAAAAGAAGGAGGAGGTAGTTACTGATGCTAAGGGTAATTTTCTAGAGGAGAAATAAAAAGGAAAAACATGGAAAAAAATGGGGTGTGGACACCCTCGGTTTGATTTGCCCGCAACGAAAGCCCGGTGATGATATAGTTTGAATATTGATTGCAAGAGGACCCGAAACGTTCTTTAGTATGGACTCGAAAGCCTAAAACCTTAGAACCAAGCCTAAAATACTAAGCCAAAACCCAAAACACCAAGTCCAAGCCCAAGATGTCAGAACCAAGCCCATTAGCCCTTCAGTTCAGTGGCCAGGCCCAGGCCCATGCTGAAAAGGCGATCGCCTCAACGAAGAGGCGACGCCTCTTCACCCCTAGCATCAGTGAGGTGACGCCTCTTTGTTGGCTGACCTACTTTGCATTAAATGCTATTTATGGTTGCATTAAGTAGGAAATGGCCCATATTATCGCTGATTTGGAGATTTTGGAGTAGAAATGGGACTTTTGAGGCAGAAATAAGCTAAAAAAATAAATGATGATCTTTTGTTTGGACTTATTTTTGGGGAATTTGAGAGAAGAAAAGGTGGAGGGCTTAAGTAAGGGTTTTGGCTGGTTAAAGAAAAAGAAGTTGGCCACTTTCAGAGACAAGAAAAAGAGAGAAAAGAGAGGAAAAACATTCTGGATGAAAAGGAAGGGAAAGTAAGAAAGAAAAGAGATAAGAATGAGAAGAAGTAGAGTTTTCTATCTTGAGGAGTCCATTTCTTTGAAGGAGAAGGAAGTCCTTGCATTCAAAAACATCTGAACAATCAAAACAAGCTCTGAGGGCTAAGTTAGGAGCTCCTAATTTGATTAAATCAATGAGAATTCCCTTTTTTAGTTTGAAGTCTTTAATTTCATTTAAAGGTTTATTTTCTTGATTTTAATGCTTGTTATTGTGTTTATTGCTTATTTGATTCTATATTGAAAGCCTAAACATGTGAAATACCAAATTTTTGTTACAAATTCAAGTAGTTTTACCTGAATATTAAAGTTAGTTAGGATTTAAGAAATATGTAGATTTATGTGTTCTTGTTGAAGTGGTGACGTCTCTTCAATGAGACGTCACCTCATCTTGATGTGGCAATTTAAAATCGCCTCCTAGTTAGGAGGCGATGCCCCTTCGAAGAAGCGCCGCCTCCCCACCAGAGTCTAGTGTGAGTCTGTGTTGTTTTTAGTATCTTTTTGGTTTATTTTTTATTTTTGATACGTTTTTACTGATTTGTATCCTTTAATATTGCATGCGATTGCCATGATATTAGGTTTTATTGAGTAATTAATTCATGTTTAGATAAATATCCATGTTTATTTTATGAAAATTTAATTCAATTTCTTTGTAAATAAAACTGCTTATTTGAGAAAGAACTAATCTTTGTTTATTGTAGGAATTTTTTTGCTGATTTTCTAATCACTAAGTAATTAGTGAATTAATTAGTTCTTGAGAGATTTTATTTGAATTAAGTATCATTTTAATTGTAAAAATTATTGTAATCCCTAATCCATTCCCCATTTGTTTTGAATGGATGTTTGTGAATTTGTTCTTATTGTTTTTAATAAGTGTTGAGGTAATAAGCATGAAACGGGAATAATGCGCAAACTCGGACTAAATTGTAAAATTGAAAACGTTTGCAACTCACAATAACAAGGAAATAATTCAATAATCAAAGGTAATAAAATATAAAACACATAGGGAGGCCAACCGCAAGGTAGGGTGGGCATTCTGAAAGCCCATACCCAGTTTTCGAACCCGATCTCTGATGACGGCTTCTGGGAGCCTCCGTGGAATCCAGTTGCTGTGTAGTGTGTCTCAGCTTTCATCCGGGTGGCGACTCCATCTCCAATATAGGCCAAAAGCCAATTTTTTATTTTCTAGTAGGCCCTGAGCTTGCACAATGTCGTGGTCACTAAACACTTGGACACGCGCTAGACCCCGCCGCCTATAAGGGGCTTCTGGAAAAAAATTAGAAAAAAAAATTAAAAAAAAGAGTAATGAAAAAACCAAAGAGGAGGAAAATAGAGGAGAAAAAAAAAGGAATTAGATAGGAAAGTGAAAATAAAAGAAAGCCTAGGAAGAAGAGTATGTAGGAACTCGAAAGAAAGAAAGAAAGGAATCTACAGGTAATAATTTTAGAAGGGGAAAGAAGGTTGCTGACTTTTGCACTGATTGAGGCTCACAACACATTGAAGGAACTTTTGAAAGCCAAAGATATGAAGTTAAATCATTGTCAAAACATTAACACATTTCTCAAATTATTATTTTTATATATTTTATGACATTTTAACATGTATTTTTAAGAAATGAAAAACTTTTGATTTTGTATTAGTGAGTCAGTGTGATTTTTTGTCTATACATGTTTATTTTGTTGCTTATAAAATTTAATCATTGTTTTTCAAGTCTTTGTTTAAATTATGCATTCTGTTTAAACCAAAATGCACTAAGGCATCACCTCTTCGATAAGGTGCCACCATAGTATATAAAGGCGTAATCTAGTTCATCATAGGGCATTAATGTGACACCTCATCACTAAGGCAACTCCTTTGCATTATTAGAATTTTATTTTGATGAAGCATGAGTGTTTTCTTATTTTTTGTTTTTTAGTCGTGCCCTGTAGAATCTGCAACATATTCTTTGGATCCCTTCTTGTTTAATTTTACTTTTAATTAAAATTTGATCTTTCATTTATCTAATTAATTTGATTTTATTATTTTAGATTGGGTAGATTTATAAGTGTTAACAGAAATAGCTTGTATCTTCATTAAATTAATTGTATTTTTCACTTAATTAATTTTAGTCGTGGAATGATTTGGTATGATTTTTAGAATTTAAGCATATATTTTAGTTTAATTTTATATCCTACGTCAATTCATGTTTAAATTACTAAGGCATCCTTTAGTGTTAAAAGCTTCGCCTTAGTGTAATAAGGCGTTGCCTTAATGATGACAATAAATTTTTTTTGAACTAATGGCCCATTCAAAAAGAAAAAAGGAACTTTACATTATCATACTCATTTCATTTACATTTTTATTATTAAACATTTGTTCTTAGACTGACCAAATCATGTTCAACAATATTAATATGTTACGTTAAAATTCCATGTACTAATGTATTGAGTTAAAGAAAATACATAAGAGAACAGTTATTTTTTACAAATAATAATAATAATAATAATAATAATAATAATAATAATAATAATAATAATAATAATGGCATATTACCTAATTAATAACCAATAAACCTCATTTGTTACTTTGCTTGGGTAGGTGTTAAAGTACAAATTGGCAATCTCAAGGAACTTTAACGAACCTAATTCACTGCCTTTGGAAGTTGTTTATATATGAACCCTATTACCCAATCTAAACTAATTTTGCTTTTTTTAAAATATTCTCTAATGTCTTAGCTTTTATTTTATTTAATTAAATATTGAGTAATTTAATAATATAATTTTATTTAAAATATTAATAAATTAAGAGTTAAATTTATTATCATTTGATTAAAAATATATTTCATTTGATTAACATTTTCTTATCATTACTTTAAAAAATTCATTAGAGATATGCTAAATACACTTTTTGGAAAAAGGTGCAAAAACTTTCTTAAAATTTTGTTATAATCTCACTTAATCTCATAATGTTTTCAAAAATTTAAATACACTCGTATAGTTATTAAAATAATAAAAAATATCTTTCCAACTGATACCGTTAACCGTCAGTTTAATATCCGTTAAAGTTGCTTATGTGACAAGTAGGACCTATCAACGTGGACATAGAAACAAATTAATTAAAAAAAGATTGCTTGTGTGGCATGTGAGCCTTACAAGCTTGTACCTGCAAACAAATTTTTAAAAAAATTGGACTCACCAACAAGCTTCCATCCTTACCTTCAACACTTCCACCATCACGGCCACTCCCACCGCCGCCTCCACCACTGGGAAATAAGCAAACATGCCGGTGGAAATAAGCAAACATGCCAATAATTTTCAACAAGTTACACACCACAACAAAGCCACAACACAATCTAAATCTTGCAGGGTATCCTCAATCTGTTAAAATTTTCTACCTATCAAATACAAAGTAACTGAACATCTCCATGTTAAACAAATAAAAAACTGAGCAACAAACAATAATATTGTATTATACTAACTCATCATCAATATACTTTCCATATTTGCTGTGATGTAAATCTCCTCCTTTCTTTGCAATAAGTAAATACATCGTAGCATTCATCATCATCAACAACAACAATAACAACTGTATCACATCTTAGCTATGTTTTTTTGTTGGTTAAATTACTATAACAACAACAATTGAACTAATTATTGTAAAAATTCACCAAAATTAGAACTGATGAAAGCAGCAAAAGAAAAAAGCTTAGATTTCAGAATTTGTTGCCGAAATAACGAAAGAAATACAACAATTTAAAAGGTAAAATTTTTTATGGAACGCTTATTGGTGGAAAATTCTGTGTCCGTTGTCGAGGATCCATAAACCCGGGAGATTGGCGGTGGCAGCGGTCGGTGACTGTGATAAAGAAAAGGAAAACCCACAAATGATTACTGCTGCTACTTCCTTACTCAAATTCTCATCAACATCACCGTTGGCATCCAAATTTACATCACCATCCACATCATTCAAATCAAACCCTTCATTCAAAGTCAAGTTAAAACCAACATTCAAATCAAGCAGCTCCCCCTTGGAACCCCATTTACAGCAGATTCATTCAAATCAACCGCACTGGCATGCTTTCCATGTATGAATATTGAATTAATCCCTCATCATTCAAATCAAAACCCTTTAGATGCCAAGAAACAAACTCACAGTTATAGAACAAATTAAAAAGAACGAAAATTTGACAAAATTAACGCTCTAAAACCCAAAAATTAGGAGAGAAACATAAAAACCTAAAACAGAACAGAAGAAAAGAAAAAAGAAAAGATGATAAAAGACGTACAAACGGTGGCGCAGGATCAGAGATACAACGGAAGTGGAAGTCACCGGCGGGCGGAAGTTGCCAGTGAATAGAGGGAGATTTAAGCGGTGGTGAGGGCGGTGCTGGAAGCAACAATTCTTTTGGAGATGGCCTGGTTTTGGATTTGCGTACGGAGATGACACCTCCTTGGCGCGTCCCACGTAAATTTGTATCATTTATTTAGCTTAAATGTCCACGTTGGTGGGCCCCTATGCCACTGTTAATTATGTTAGTTGAAGGGTGTTTTTTATTATTTTAGTAATGATACGGGTGTATTTGAACCATCGCAAATGTTATAGAGTTAAGTGAGAGATTAAGGCAAATTTTGAGGGAGTTTTTGACCTTTTCCCACAATTTTTTGATAAGAAATTATGTCATCTTTTTCCCTTTTTTATTTGTCCATTACAAAATCCTTTTAAAAAAAGTTTGATATTGGCCCACTTTCTTCACAAGTCACACATCCGTCGACATAATACTGGCCCAGATTTCAGACGGTCCCACATTTCAGACGGTCCCACCAAATATCTTACTTTGCAAATCATCTCGTCCGTCTACTCCTTCGACCTTGGCGCTATGACCGAATAATCAAAGACATCAAACAATCTACTGGCACACTTGTATGTACCTAATTTTTTCCCAAGACACAGATCAGGGACCGTTTCGTCATATCGAATCCAGCGTAACTCGATGCTCCAAAACTGCATATCTAAGCTAACTGAACAAAGAAAACTGCACTTTTATTCACAAAACCAGAGAGGACACCGATCGTGGCAAAACGCACCGTTCCTTTACTTCTCTTTTGCAGAAGGCCATAACACCTCTGCAATGAGGTTAGGCTTCGTTGTGCCATTCGTTTCTGCTCTGTTACTTTTTTCCGCGGTGGTAACCGAGTCGGACTCCGCGGTGGAGGTAAATGCAGCAAGCGAGTCGAATTCTACGAGCTATTCTAGATCGAAGGAAGACAGCTTTGCTGATATTATTGATCGCGCTTTGGAGAAAGAGTTTAACGAGACCGACCAGAATGAATGTACGTCCGTACTAGATCTGAACTTTGTTCATTTCTGTTTGTCTTTAGGAAGATTCGCAAGGACATTCAGTTTTGGATCAGCTTTGAATTTGCATAAATTTTTTTTTGCAAATTCTTATAAATGCTTATGACGAAATTCCTGTATATTTAGTTTTTTCTTTTGATTTTTTTTGGTTGAGTATGTGAAGCTAATTCGGCTGTTAGAAATCCAGTCGGTGAAATGCGAGCTAGGGATTACGTTAAAGTGCTGAGAAAATGTAGAATATGATTATAATTTGCTGTATTTTTTTTCCTCTTGCAGCCGCTGATCCTGGTAGCTTCAATAACAGTGTTGCTGGACAGCAGGTTCGTAACTAGTTTTTAACCAGTCATAAGTGATTCTTAGGATAGTGAATGTGGCATTTACAAAATGGGATATTGTTACAGTCCAGTGAAATTTGTTGGCTAATAGTATGATTTGGAGTTGTTTGTGTTGGATGATGGATTTCAATGAAGAGCATATTGGACCTTAAATTAACACTCAGATTGAGGATTTTATTATTTATTCCTTTTTGTGAGTCTTTCTGTACCATTTGTTATGGTAAAGACAGAAACTGCTTGTTAGTATCTGAGTAAAATAATCAGTGTCATTTAGCTAAAGAGACCAGAGAATATATTTAATAGCTATGGCAGTGTATGGGAAATGTCTTTTATGAAATTTTATGATTCCTTAGTTTCTGCATTGCATGAACAAGCTTGGTCTTATATGATAGCTGAATGTAACATGTTTAATTTCACCAGGCAGTTTTGGAAACTGTTGCTAGATTCAAGTCAAAGAAAAACGAGACCAAGGAGGAGAAGTATGTGCTCATATCTTGAACATAGTTGAGATTGATGTTCTTTTTAATTCTGTCAACTGGAGTATTTTAATGAATTGTCACACATCAATCAGAACTTCTGATCTGTTTTTTAATTGTAGGTCTTTTCAGTTTCATAATGTTTTCAATTTGGACAATGAGAATCGAGCAGAGGATACGCCCACATTAATTGATAGCAAGGTGTGCCTGACATGAACTGTTTGACACTCACTTTATATTGTTCTTCTGATGGTGTTAACTGTTGCATTATGATACTAGAGTGCGTAAAAATTTTTTTAAGCTGATCTGAAACTTATGAAATTTATTGAAAATCTTATTCTCAGGACAATGTCTTTATCATATCAAATCCAAAATCCAAGTACCCTCTGTTGGCACTGGATTTAAGGTTAGTTTTGTTCTTCTTATTCTTATAATTCTATCAGACGGCAACAGGAATTTATTAATTGATCTTACTAATTCAAATTGCTATGGTTTCAGGTTGATATCAGATCTAGTAGTCGTCATTGTATCTGCGACTTGTGGTGGCATTGCATTTGCCTGTGTTGGACAACCGGTTGTTTTCATTGCTTTGGTGCTTTATTAATGATGATCTGCTGTTTTATGTATTTGAGCTTACTTTCGTCCTTTTGAAATTCACAGGTTATTACTGGATATCTGCTTGCAGGATCAATTATCGGGCCTGGGGGTCTGAGCTGTGTCAGTGAAATGGTGCAAGTATGTTGTTACTTTTCTATGCTGATTTGTGACCATACTCTATTGCAATGAATAGTTGATTTGGGAATTGATATTCTCCATAAGTTTGATGTTTCAATTTATTTTGTTTCTTCCATTTTTTTTGTTTCGTTTAATGAGTTTATGTTTTTTGAGGTCACCTTGTGTCAAAATGTAATTCTCTGAACATTAGTGCTGTCATGATAAGGGTGTTAGATTATATTTGAAATTTTAGCTAAGAGATATATGTGCATGTGTCTAGTCCTTTGTTTTCTTTTGCAGCTTGTGGTTATTTTTCTTTCAATGGATTGTTTACAGTAACATTTAATTCTAGGTGCACGTATTTATTTTCTGATTTGGATGAGCATTCAGGTTGAAACAGTGGCTCAGTTTGGTGTGATTTTTCTTCTTTTTGCACTGGGCCTGGAGTTCTCTGCAACAAAGGTAGCTTCTCTTTCTTAATAATTTTGTGTCAAAAAAACTGATTTAGTCTTCAAACTCATTTTCTTTTTGATGTTACAGCTTCGTGTTGTTCGAGCAGTTGCTGTTCTAGGTGGTCTTCTCCAAATTTTCCTCTTTATGTGTATGTGTGGAATAACAGTTTTGGTATGTTAGCATTATCCTGCAAATTTTTATGTTCATTATTTGGATTTTAGTACATGGAAGCTTAGAGTCATTTAAATAATCAAGATCACTGCTACTTAAACTAACTCACTTGAAATTCTTTGTTCACATCCCTCATTTAAGAATTTACGAGATTAATGTTCGTTAATATCCTTCGGGATGGAAGGGTTTTTTTTTTTTTTTTTTTTTTTTTTTTTTTTTTTCTTGTGTAGCAAAAAAACGCGAATATACAGAAAAAATTTGCTTACCTTGTCATGTCTGAGAATTGTTGAAAGATTAATTTTTTCTGTAAAGCTATGGGTTCTAGAATAATACTCTATTATGGTAAATATAAAATTTATTTTTTCTCGTAAGTTATTCATCTATAAGACTTTGATGTTTACAGCTGCATGCTTTTCACAGTTTTGTGGTGGTAAACCTTCTGAGGGAGTATTTGTTGGTGCTTTCTTATCTATGTCGTCTACTGCTGTGGTAAAACTCAAACCTTGGAAGTTTTTGTTCACATTTTTCTTGATTTCTCATTGTATGTTTAGCAGTTAAAATTTCATTATGTTTCAGTTAGCTTCTAGGGTAAATAAAATTGAATGAAGGTTGTTCTCTTTAAACAGTTCTACTAAGATTTTTCTTCTTGTCAAGGTCAGAAGATTTAATCTAAACATTGCTCTTGTCCCCTTTTCTGGTTCTTTTCCCAACATTCTTCAGAGTTCTTGAATATGAAAGTAAAAAATAAATGTCCATGCTGACTTAGTTGTCTCATGAACTTATTGTGGGTGGAGTACTGTGTCTTTATCCTAATTCTTACATTAAAATTCGAACATTCTTTTATTCTTATATTTGGTTACAAACACATTTTTTTCATTGTAGATAGTTCTTATTTCCTTCTATCATCATAGGTTTTGAAATTTTTGATGGAGAAGAATAGTATTAATGCTCTTCATGGTCAAGTCACCGTTGGGACCCTTATCCTGCAGGTTCTTATTTCCTTGCTCATCATATCTGTATTAAAAGTTTCTGTGCTACTAATGTTATATTCAAATAAAAAGACTTAAAGGAATACCTTTTTCTTGTAACATTTATTTTGTGAACAATTACTTTTGTATAGGCATTTACTATTAAGTTTTGAGCTTTATGCCCTGCCAGGATTGTGCAGTTGGTTTGCTGTTTGCTTTGCTTCCGGTACTTGGTGGCACCTCTGGTGTTCTTCAGGGAGTCATATCCATGACGAAATCGTAAGAATATGAACAACATAAATCTGGTTGTGCATTTAGCTTCACAATTTTCACTGCATAAATATCAAATCTTTCTGTTGAACATTTCTAGTATACGTCTTTAATTAAAACTTTAGCTGTTGCTAAATTGTCATGTGCCATGAATTTATGTAGGTAGAATGGCTTGAAAATGAACATGCAAGATCTTCCAGGTTATGCTAGTGCATCCTGCTAATTAAAAATTTGTTCCCATATATTGTGCCGTTGGCACATTTTCCCCTGCCTATATTAAAACAATTTCTGATTGTCATTTTGGTTGCTGATTAGATTTGTAGGACGTTGATGTCTCTAGACAAATTGACCGATTTACTTACTGTTTTGTGTTTTCAGGTTGGTGTTGCTAGTAACATTTTTGACTATCTTGACAATATTATCCCGCACTTGTATACCATGGTTTCTGAAGCTAATGATCAGCCTATCATCACAGGTAAGACTACACTATTTGCCTCATTCTTGTGTTTTGTTGTTGAGAATTTCTGAATGGATTTTTATCTATGCAGACCAATGAACTCTATCAATTGGCATCAGTGGCATTCTGCTTACTCGTTGCATGGGTTAGTCTAATTTTCTTGTTCTTCTTCTGCTGTTGCTGGCACTTCCAATGCAATCTATTTTATGCGTAGAAATATCTAGCAGATTTATTTGTTTCTTCTATTTATATTTATGTGCTCATATATGCATGTGGTCATGCAAATGATGAATTGATTTTGCATTTCAGTGTAGTGATAAGCTGGGTCTGAGCCTTGAATTGGGATCTTTTGCTGCTGGCGTTATGATATCAACAACTGATCTTGCTCAACATACGCTTGAACAAGCAAGTCTTTCATGAATATGTTTTTAAAATTGCATGGTGCTTGTCAACTCTTTTTTTTTTATAACAAAAATTACTATTATAAACTGCACTAAGAAATAATCAAAAGGAGATAGCAAACATGGAGGATAAAACATCCGCCTATCCTGACTCATATGTAAAAAGCAATAAACACAGGTATAAAGTAGTGCTTTTTACCATGTTTGTCAAGACTGGACACTCTGCAAAGCCCAAAAAGAAGCCAGAAATCCACCTTATCTTTTGGCAGATTGAAGATAAAAACCTGGTTCTTGAAAATGTGGTCATTCCTCTTCATTCAAATGCTTACAGCACCACTAAACTCTGCACAAGGAAGAACAAAAATTTAGCATCGTTTTTCAGTGCTTCTCATCCTTAGCAATGTATATTACAACTCTGTATATTGTTGTCTTTCTCTATGCGGTGGCTCCTTAGCAACAGACGTGGAAGTATTCAGGAAGCAGAGCTGAGGACAAAAGAAGTTTTAAAGAAGTAAAGTCTTTCAATGTTAGGAAGATGCTGCCTGGAAAATTATAGGGGGCAGCACAAATAGAACGAAAACAAGGTGAAGAATAAATAAATTAGAAAATAAGAATGACTGAGGCCGGATGTCAGAGAATGACTTGGACAAAATAGTAACAATAAAAAATTAACTGCATGGCCAAAATTTCCCTATGGCTTGTACTATTGCCTAATCTCTATAAATACTTATTATTTTTTCAACATCTGACTTAAATAATTTACATATTTTTTCAGAATATCAATTATATTATGTTTTTCTGTCTTAGTCATTTCTTTTTACATAGAAGTCTAGTTATTTCTCTCATGGAGTTAATTTTTTTTAGGTTGAACCCATTCGCAACTTCTTTGCGGCTCTCTTTCTTGCTAGCATTGGGATGCTAATACATGTTCATTTCCTATGGAATCATGTTGATATTTTACTGGCTGCTGTATTATTGGTGATTGTTATAAAAACTCTTGTGGTTGCTGTTGTTGTCAAGGGATTTGGATACAACAATAAAACCTCTCTTCTTGTAAGATTTCAGGAAGTATTTACACGTTTCTATATTCATTTTGATTATCTTTATGCATTCCATTACCAAAAGGGGCTTACCTTTATTCATGTGCTTAGGTGGGAATGTCTCTGGCACAAATTGGGGAATTTGCTTTTGTTCTTCTAAGTCGTGCTTCTAATCTGCGTCTAGTCGAGGTTGGTAGTTCAGCTGTTGGCATGTTTTTTCAATGCAGTGCAAGTGCACCCATCCTTTTTAATTTAGACAGAATTTCATGAAAGTTTGGTTGTTGTGTTATGGGAAGAATCATTTTGTTGAAAAGTTGCTTACGTCTTGAGCTCTCAGCCATATCTGTTTTGAGCTGTGAACTCCACAATTTGGGGTTTAAAGAAATCAATGTACTAAATATGATGACTGTGCTGGTCATACTCTTATCCCAGATATTGCAATCTATAACTCTCTATGTAAGCCACCTGCATGGAGCAGGTGGAACTGCTTGAAACCCTCATATTTACTGTGTTGTGCCCAATCAAGGCATATTTGCTCTTTGTGGTGTTTTTCTTAACAATGCAAATTAAGTTTGTATCTGCTCTTGCAGGGTAAATTATATCTGCTGCTTCTTGGCACAACAGCTCTGAGTCTGGTAAGTGGGTTCTGGATTAATGTTTTTAGTTAGAGTGATATTATCATGAAATGTTACTAAAAGAATATTCATGTTTTTTTTGCTTTATTTAGATGCCCTGCTCTTTTTTACACTGCTACTGCAATGGTTAAATCTTTAAGTAACATCCATATCCTTGAAACTGCAACTTAGAAATCTTTACTGAATCTACATTGGGATGAAAGATACATCAACATGTCTATACTCTATATATCTATAGATACCTCATGATTGGTAAGCCTGCATATTTGTGCATGCTATAGTTGGTGTAGTAGCTATGGTTGTACTGATTCATGCTTAATGTTAAGGTATGCTAATGGTACAGGTCACTACACCATTGCTTTTCAAGCTGATTCCTGCCGTCATACATCTTGGGGTACTATTGCGTTGGTTCCCTCCTGATGGTCCAACTGAGGTAATTATCTGGCTTGGCACATGGGTATATATATATATGCATGCATATGCATGTATGTAAACACATATATTTCTCTAATTCACACTAGACAGATCAATTTTACCCAATTTCAGACAGATCAAGTGTTTTGAGGTTTTTCTTTCTTTTTTTGAATATGATTTCTCATCCCAGATTGGATATAAAGGAGATAGCTTTCGCGCAGACAGTGCTAAGCGCATTCCTTTGATGGTCCAAGGCTCTCATGATTCATGATATTAAGTAAAACATGAATCATGCAAATTTCAGCATTTACCTGATGGGCTTCTTATGCTCTGGAGGACAGGTGTATAAGAATGCAAAGGAGGTTGACTGAGTGATGGGTTTTTTCCCCACTGCAAAGCGCTTCACACTGCCTGCTTTTTCTATTAACTCCGAACTGTTGGGGTGGATGATCATAGTGGTTGAGATCAAGAAATCAGGAACTCAGTTAGGTACAATTCGTCATGGCAAAAGCTCTTCTAATGTTTGATTGAGTCAGGTCATATCCCTACACCAAGATAGTATATTTTCTGTAACATAGTGTCCATTTTGTAATGTAATTCATTTCAATCTTTCATTTCTTTTATTATTTTTTCCCTAAAATAATTAGTTGATTGCCTTTGCTTTTTCATTTCGATTTTCCCCCTTTTTGTAAGTCCAATATCCAAGGCAAAGCCATCATTAATCAAACCTTCAGATGAACGAGTTGGCCTTCATGTAATCATAGCACACCATGTAAGGACGTTTTTTTTTCACTTTGAAAATATTTTCTGGCAGTATATAGCAATTTAATTTGTTCATTTACTGGTGCTCTTGGTTTGTTTTTGATTTTTATTTTTTGGTCCGATTCTCTTCTGTGTGAAGTTAATGCATTGTAAGGTTTGATGGTGATGTTTGAGATATGAAGATGCTTTCGTTCGTAACGGTTAAATTCTTTTTAATTTGTTTGACTGATAATATATTCCAATCAGGTTTCATCGTGATTGCACGTTCATTTTTTCCCCTTCTGTAACTGGGGGGAAAAAAACATTTTTCTAGATTCTTTTGTTACTTGTCAATAACAATTTTGATTAATTTATTCAGTGGGTGTGCCTTGCTGAAGATAATAAATGAAGACTGCAGGTATCATTTACTATCATTCTCCTCATATTGTTTATAAACAAATATTTATATATATAAATTTAGGAGCATCCTAGAGTCAGCGGATAAATTGCTTAATGTTCTTCAATAATAGTGAGGCATATAATTTTTATGCAATTGTAAAGCTGACTTCTTTAACCAAATTGTCTGAATTTGAGAAGAGTTCAACCCAAATTTTAAAGTAGGTAAGAGTCAGTTAACGTTTTACTTCATGCAATTAGAAAAATTGTTTAGAATAGACTTAAGATTATGTTTTGATATGGTATCATATCCCTGTTCGTCTGGCTAAAAAAATGTTAAATATGGTTTTTAGGATGTTTTGCTTCGTTAATGACTTTAATTTAACATTTTATATAAGTGGGTGGATCTAAAGAAGACTGATTTTTTTATTTGTTCAAACTTAAAAGAAAGCCTTGTACCTATGTATGTTAGATGATTATTTTAATGTTAGTATTAGATTTTTTTTTTTTTAAATTTATAGCTGGTGATTAGAATAGTGTCAAAGTTTATGAAAATTGCATGTGTTGATTTAATAAATTTGTCAATGTTTGTCATGAGATGGAAATCAATATTGCTCTATCGTCCACATAAGAAAGAGATGGTTTCAGGTAAATAAATACGATGATGAAGCACTTCCTTATGGTGGTTCGGATGTCACTGTAGTCATAAGTGACTATAAAACATGTTCCAATCGTTATTCATTCTCAGGAATAATAGCAATAAAAAAAACATATATGAGATGTTAAAAATAGGTGAAAAAATGTAATTTTGCAAAACCAAACAACCCCCCCCCCCCCCCCCTAAAAAAAACACCTTCTATGCAACTGCTAAAGTATTAATCTTTATAACAAAAAAATTGTCTCTGTCCCAAACTTTTTTTTTTCCTTGATTTTCATTATGTTCGAGTTGTTTAATGGAACTATTTGAACTGATTTTTCTATTTGGTCCAATGAAAATGACAGGGTATAAACTCATTCACAAATTAAAAATCCAGAGATTTTTTTTTTTTTTTAATTTTCTTGTTGGATGGTGCATGCAATTTGCATATAAAAACATTATACCCTGAAACCTATTCTTTGTTTTGTTTTATGGTTGCTTTGAATTTCATGCTTCAATAATAACTTTTGGACAGTGACTTTTCCTTTTCAATCTTCATTATTCACATAAACAAACTTGAAGGGAGCCACTCCCAAATTTATTATTATTATTTGTGCTTAGCCAATAGATTTTTCATCCCATCGCACTTTAATAAAAAGAAAAATGTGAGAATATTACATCTTGAGCAATTTATATTCAATTTAAACCAGATGTAAACATTGAATATATATATACATTAGAGTGACAAAATGTCACATTTTTATTAAATTATGTGCTATGACTCAATTTATAATCAGTCTTATTTTTTATAAGAGTGATTGATAATTGAATTTTTTTTTTTTTTACATAATTTTGGTATCCATAATAGTGCAAAAACAAGGCCAATTGTTTGTGAAATTTACTGTAAGTATCATTAGCCAAAAATCAATGAAACCTAAATCCAAAACAGTATTTTTGGACGATTGCTCACCTAACACCAAGGGTGGTCCTGCTGAAGATTCCTATGCTAACATGGAAAATGCCAGAATTGGAGGACAAAACCAGGCAGGCAATGTCCTGTAACTCGAGGTTTATTTAATAGTGAATCTTGATAGTATATTAATAAATCTATAAATAAAGCTGATTTTGCTATCTCAACTATACTTCGTATTGTGACTTCAAAGAAAAAATTGTACCTGTATTATTACTGAAAGAAAGTATTTGCTTCATAAAGCATTATTTTTTTTTTGTAGTTATTTGAAATGAAAAAACAGAAATTGATGTCATTTTATGGACTATCAAAAGAGGTAGTGAATTGAATTGCACTGGTTTAGAGTGTGAATAAGAAATGTTGGGTTTATCCTAATTTCCAATAACAATTTTTTTAAACCAATGATATTTAAAATTCATTTAATTTTAATTAATTTGATTCAATCGAGATAAGGTCATAAAAACTGCAAAATCTCTCAATAACTAATTTAAAACGATTGCATATATCATGATTCAAATCTGAAATATTATTTAAGTAAAAAAGAAACTTTTTACTAGCTGATTTCAATGATTGACAACAATAATTTTATTGTTCATTGATATATATTGACGTAATACTAATAACTTCATTTACCAACACTGGGAAAAAAAAAGTGAAGTCAAATTAAAAAGTTGAATTGAAAATGTATTGGAAAAAATATTTGAACCAGGGTAGGCACCCATGTCTTAATCATTAGGGTCACAGTCAAGCGATTAATTAGCCACATTTTTCTTTTAATAAGAAATTTGTGTACATGAAATTTGTTTTTTCTTTAATTCACATTGTATGTAAATCCTCAATGGTAATCAGCAGAAACACAATCGTTTCATTTTATTTGTTAAATGAAATCTCAATTCCAGTAGCTGTTCAAAAAGAATTTGGAAGTCAAAATTGTGGGCAACTAATGAATTTGTGTACAATTTGTAGACAAATATTATATAAAGTCAAAATAAACTCATTCTTCAACTAATAGGGAAAATTAATTAGTTGTATTGTATCATTATTAGTTTAAAATTACTATTTAAAAAAGAACTTAGTAACTAGTGTATATCATTAATCAACACAAAAAAACTATATTATCGTACAAAATTTACTACATAATACTCAACATGTCAAATTGAGAAAAAAAAATTCGGAAGGTTTTATATGAAATACTTAAAATATATCTATCCAAAAGGAAACAAATGAATAAGAGATAAATTATATATATATAGATAGATAGATAGATGAGATGTGGTGAGGAACAAAGTTTTATTCACTACAATTTACATATGCAAGCAAGAAATATAATTAAAAGAGGATGCTTGTAGCTGAAAGCTAATAGGTTCAAATTAATTGACACCTCACTGATAGCAACATAATGCAAATAAGACATACTAGTTGGGTGAAATGTCACTTTAACTTAAAAGTTATCATAATTGTCACAGACACTGTAATTTCAAGTATAGACAAAACCAAAAATAAATAAATAGAATGCAATATATATATATATATATATATATATATATAATTTGTATTGCAAGTAATACCATTGATTTTGTTTTTTTTTTTTTTTCAAATTTCAATTTCCTCTTCTAACAGCTTTATTTTATTTTTTTTGCATGTATATGTAATTCACTATATAAAGAGATGAACAATGCCATAGAGGTCCCTTTCCCCACACACAACAAAATTGTTGTCTAGTCCTTTCCAATGGTTCCCTAAGTAAGCAACAAAAAATGGTGGAATTGAATGGTGTATTATATTATTAGGCAAGAAGTGCATATATATATATAAGCTTGTGGACAAGCTTCATTCTCTTCTTATTTCCTTATCTTCAAAATAAAAAGGCTATAAAATGCAAAGGAAATGTGCCAGTTTTCTGGTCACTCATTTTTTCCAAAAACATAATCCTCCTCAGGGCATTTTCACATATGATGTGGTATAATATTAATCTTGTTGCTACTTTCTTTTGCTGCTTTAAAATGATAGAATATATATATATGCCAGTCCACGGTTCTTTATCCAATAAGAAACATAATCCTATGTACATATATGATAGCAATTCTTTAGGTTCAAAATCATTTACACATGATTTATCATTGAAAAAAAATCGAGAACTTTTTGGAGTAAAGGGTCAAAATTATTTAAGATTTCAATTCCAAATTAGAACTCGAAATCAAATCTTAATACATATGATCAAAACAATAATTTACATTAAATTCGTTGGAGAAAAATATAATTTTAGTTGATATCATTTAAATTTTTTTTTTTATTTCAATAAAAAAAGTAAAAACTAATAATAAGGGCTGATTTTGTTTAAGTAAAATTGTGATCTACACAATTATATTAAATAGTTGTTGGGAAATTTTTAATATCTTACAATTTTATTCAAATCAAACTAAATTAGTTAAAATTTAACAGAGTATGACTAATATTAGTGGGGAAAAAAGTAAATAGAAGGTTGAAAATGAGATGGAAAAGGGACTAATGGACAAAGGTGTATATAGGCCGTGCATTAAGTGAGACGCTACCATTACAAGGTCTTTTTATTGGCTATAGTAATGTATGCCTAACTTTGTCCACCAAACATTGACCGGACCATGAAAATTAGGACCCAGAAAAAGATCAGATCCCAACTCCAGATTTATGATTTTGCTCATTTTTGCTGATTTTGCTCATTTGAGCCAGAGAGAAGCCATTAACACTAGTACTGCTGCATGAACCCATATACACTTCATGTTTGGACAAAGTATATGTATATATATCCTTGAGTTGTCTGCTTCTATAACTGTATATATTCAGCTACGTACGTCAATTATTATTGTTATTATTGTTATTTGTTGGGTGAAGCATACGTGCTTTTCAAGCAAAAAAGTGTAGCTAGCTAGCTAAAGCTATTTCCTTGATGAACAAATTTGCTTCTTGGAATGAAGCAAGGTCTTTAATGAATGAATGATGAAGAAATATACATAATGGACTAAAGGTGCTGTAATTCATTACTTTTAAATTACAAAATTTAGAGTTTACTTGTAATCATATATATATATATATATATATAAGGTAAATGATATTATTAAAAAAAATCTTGTATAAGTCATGAAGATTAGATGAAAAAAGAAATCCATAGCTTTGGCTCTTGGTTTATCATTCATTTCTACTGCGCATACATATATATAGATGATGATGAACTAGGAGAAATTAAAAATGAATCTCTGTTAAAACATGCAGAAAAGCTACACCGGAAATTAATCATAATATTAAGAACAGTGATGTTATATATGTATATATAGATATAAACGTTCCTGATCTTCAGCTTGGATGATGATACCAAAATTATTGGTCTTGATATTGGATATGCTGACATTAGTTGAAGAGTTAGATAGGTAGGCAGCAAACTAGCTAGGTAGCTCTTATGGAGACAAAGAAGGAATTTGTGGATGGTTTATTCCCTTCTAGGGAAGTTGGAGGACTTGCAAGAGTGAGTTCCAGGTGGTCATCATCATCATCAGGAGAAGCAATATTAGCTTCAGCATTTGAACAAGAAGAAGAAGACGATAATATTGAAGGTTTTAATGCTTTTGGAAGTGGCAAGGACTGATGGCAGGAGGATAATTGATGATGAGCTCCTCCTAAGCGGTTACCATCAGTAATTGCAACTTGTTTATAGGAGTTAGGCCCTACTACACAAGGCAGCTTAATGGTGTCATTTTGTATTGCACCATGATAACTACTAGCAGTTGGGTTCAAATATTTAGGAACATGATGGCTACTTAGCTTATCGGAGCTACAGTCATCAATTACGTGTTGATGGCTAGTCCTGCTGCTGCTGCTCCCAACCTACATGTACACCAAGAAGCACAATATCAATCTTCACAACCTACTCACACACACATATATATGTCAAGGGATAGGAGTGTTTATGTGTGTGCGTGTGTATATATACATATATGTCTATGTACCATGTCGAAAAGGCTAGAGCGGCGCTTCTTGTTGTTGAGGGTAGCAAGTCGAAGAAAATACTTTTGAGCATGGCTAGCAACTTGGGTTGGAGTTCTTGTAGTTACAAAGTTTCTTGATATGCCTCTCCAGTCTCCTTTTCCTAGCTTTTCAAGCCCGATTAGAAAGGTTTTATGTTCTTCTTCTGTCCACGGAACTCCTAATCATCATCCAAATATAATTTAATTCAGTTTTTCTGTCATCATCTAAACATAAAATAGATATACATACGTTAAGAAAGATAATATTTTGGTGATGAAAGCATCTAGTTCAAGTGATTTATTTGCTATTTCCTGTACACGCCAAATGTGGTCATGAGCTGCAATGATTAAAACAGCATTGCTGTAAAGAAAATAAATCCAGCATAAGGTTGCAAAACAATTCATGTGGCCGATTCCAACCAGTTGCAAGAATACAAGAAAGATTGGAAAAAAGAAAAAAGACTATTACCGTCAAAATTCCAAGTTATTAAAAGCCACAGAAAAGAGGCAAAAAGCAAGAGATCAGCTTTGTTTTTGCTAATAAGATTGAGGTCTTGCTTACCCTTTTTTCTTTCTGGAACTCGGCCGATGAGACCATCAGAAAGATACCCAGTGGAGGTTCCATCAGGAATATTATTGTAGTCAGGAAGAATATTATCCCTAGAACATAAAGAAGAAGATGGTGAAGAAGAAGAAGAAGAAGTAGAAGAAGGCAAACAGTCCATGCTAAAACTCTTTTTCATGGAAAATGATGAAGAAGAAGAAGAAGAAGAAGGAGAAAAAAGGTCAAGTTGCACTCCAAAAAGCCTAAGTCCACCACCACCACCACCACCAACAAGTGTAGTAGTAGTAGTAGCGCCTCTGTAATTGGTGCAGGTCCTTGAATTATGACCTATGTTCCCGCAATGTGAGCACTTCCTGCCCATTTCCGACCAGACAAAGCTGAGCTTCTTGAGACTAAACAACCAACAAAAACCCACAAATATAACAAACTCAGAGAAACAAAGAAAGAGAGGGAGAGAAATAACTAATAGTTTGGTGGTGGATTATATGATGATGGGGTAAGGGAAAAGGGTGGGGCTTATGAAAATGGATGCACACCAAGAGAAGATGATTGGATATACTTTGTTTATTGTTTGGATATTTATTTTCCAACCCAACTTGGCTACTCCTAAACATACATACATACATACAAACAAACAATCAATCAATCAAAAATATTTGCTAGTGCAATTACATATATCTTTCTCTAGAAGGCTTATCTGGTATTGGCTGCATTCCCTTTCTAATTCTAACCTTTTTTTTTGTTACTTTTTATAAAATTATTTATAAAAGCAAATGACTTAGTTTTCCAACCTTTTACACTATCAGACAAATACTCAAATTATTAATAAATATAATTATAAAACACTGCGAGCTTTATATTATATGTATATAATAACAAATACAAGCAAACAATAAAGTAATTTAGGGAGTGATTACCTCCAAATACATTTTGATATGCAAAATTTAAACTAATTTTGATACATTCTCAATTTTAGTAAGAAATTTATTTCATTTTTAAATAAATTTTAAATAGAATTTATTTGTAAATAAATTCTAAATTTATTTAAATCAAACACATTTCATAAATAAAAATTAATTTAATGTTAAGCAATTTTACAAAATTAAGAAGTTCGATTTGGAAATGAATTTTTCATAGTTTTTATTTAACCCAAACACACTCATTTGATCAAAGCTTTTATTTAAACCAATCATACTCATTTGAATTTACAAATGAATTTTATAAAATTTTGTGGAATTCATTTGAACGAAACACACTCTTACTGTTAATTTATAAAATTAACTTTTATTTGATTAAATAAGAAAGCACTCTTATTACATAATAGTTTTTAGATCATTCTATCTTTGTATTAATTAAAAATAAATGCAGGTAAAATCCTTTAATTGTTGTACATGTAATGTAATTTATCAATATGTAAGCCATTTCATCTTTGTATTAATAAAAAATAAATGCAAGCATAATCCTTTAATTGTTGTATATGTATATATGATGATGGGTCTAATTAGTCTCAAAAATTTCTAATTTATTGTCTGTTTCTGGCCACACATTTTGTTGAGTTCACCAACTAGTAAGCTCAATTTATTTTTTTCATCTTATGCCCCTAATTTATGGTAGTTGTAAGACTTCAACTATTTTAAAATTGTTTTCTTCGTATATAAAATTTGAAGATAATATTTTACTTAAAAGAATTTAAACTTTTTACTGCTTAAATCAATAGATGCCGGTTGGTCAATTAATAATGTTGGTTAATTAATTAATTATTGCTATATGCAAATACAATCTTTTATGTATAAATGTACATCGTTTACAATACTCCAATGGGGTTTGAAGGTATCGTTACTAGATGACTTACAAGAAGGGGTTAAAGAATCTTAGAAAACTATTAAGTTTGAAAGTTGTTGTTGATCAACTAATGCCACTTTCATAGGAATTTCACCAAAATAATAAAACTAATAATAGCTTTTTACCTTGTCATTGTTGGCAAAGACTTGATCACGAAGAGTTTTATAGAATTATATTAATAAAATAACTTTGACATTTTCAACTTCTAATTAGTCAACCAAAACGTTTGTTTCATGAAATTCTTTAATTATTCTTTACGGTAAGTAAATAAAAATGGTAAAAAAAAAAAATCATTCAACCTATAACCATTTCGTTATGTGTTAATTTTCTGAAAATATACTTATAAAAAAAATTAAAATTAACATCTGATGGATTAAGGTAATAAAAGCTATTTTTGTTTAAATGATATTTTAAATTTGAATTATGATGTTTGTAATTGTGTTAAATTAATTGGTGAGAAATATTTTTCATTCTTATCATTATTCTATCCGGATTGAATTAGATTAATTAGAGTTCAGTAACTCTAATTTGCATTTTGTTTGGTTGAAATAAATTCCAAAAAATTTTGTGGAATTCATTTGCAAATCCAAGTAAATATGTTTGGTTTAAATGAAAATTTTGTAAAATTCATTTAGAATTCTAATTTTTTAATTTTGTGAAATTGTTTGAAATTAAATCAATTATTATTAATGAAATATGTTTGGTTTAAATGAATTTAAAATTCATTTGAAAATAAAATTAATTTTTTGGTGGAATTGAACGAAACAAGGTTAGACAAAAAAATTATTTTAAAATAAAAAAGGAGAGATTATTTTTACGAAATTCCAGCATTCATTTTTTCAAAAAGATATTTTTTATAAAAATAAAAAAAACAGTATACTATAAATAATTAAATTTGTTGAAACTAATATTCATGATTTGATATTTTTAAATTTTATGATTGGACCAAGATTTAATCATAAAATTAGTTAAGACAGAGACATGAAAGAAAAAATAGAAATCAACTGCTTGACATTTCTCATTATGGAGATAAATAATACCATTAAATGTATCTATCTATGCATAGCCAATGACTTTTAGTTGAAAATCCATGCATGTCTTTAATTCAATTAATTAAACCAGGAACTTGAATAAGAGGAAGAAAACATTATATTCCCATTTTTCTAATTAATAAGTAAAACCTAAATACACAGATATAATTAATTATTCAAATTCTTGATTGAGACTGATATATATATATATATATATAAAGAAAAATAAATAAATATCTCCCCAACTATGTTTGTCTTGTCCTATTCTTATTCTATATATGATTATACTAAGACCAACTTGTTGAAGATTTTTCTTTTTTTATTTTAGTTAATGAAATTGTTTAGTCCAATGTATTTGGAGCTCAACTTGAGGAATTTATTAGTGTATAGTTGAAACCTGCAGGTAGAGTGGATTCATTTGGCATTATCATAAAAAGGAATCTTCCCTAAAAAAATAAAATAATTAATAAATGCTATGCACAAAGTTTCTTTAACTTCCTTTGACTGAATATTAAAAATGTAATTAGTTTAATTAAATTGTTTGAGATCGATGGTGTCAGAATTTTTTTTTTATGGTTGAAATTTAATTGTACTTTTGTAGTTGCTGGTGTATTATACTAATATCAATTAGATGCAACACCCAACATTAGTATGTATATTTCAACGATAAGGAGAATAATAAATATATTTGAAATATTTTAACTAAGTATATATCAATTAATAGAGTCGCGGATTGTGATATAAATAATGTGTTACGAACTCATGACCCTAGCATTAAATGAGCCATAAAAAAATATCTGAGGACAAAAATAAAAAAAAAATTACCGTTCAATATATATTTTTATATCTGTATTTTTTCATGTCCATAAAAAAAAGGATATATTATTGAAATATCAAATAAAAAAACAAAGTCATTCTAATAAAAATTAGAAAAATTAAATTTTTTTTTTTCAGAATAGAAAAAGAAGATTTTTTTTTACAACCTTTCATCTTAAAAAATTTCAAATATGCGTTAATGAAAAGCTTGGAATCACAACTTGATCATCAAGCTACATTACTGAATTCTGAATAGCTATATTTTCAGAGATTGATTGTTTACTTTCTGAATTTTTTTTTTTTTTGATTGACTATTGTCAATTCAACCAATTGACAATTGATCAAATGTAGAGTCAAGAACACTGTAGCACAATCCTATAAATTCAAAAAAAAAAGGAAAAATGGATTCATAATCAATTTCGAATTAGAAGTAATATTTGGTTTTTTACCCTTAATAAAATCTAGAAACAACTCAAGAAAATTAAGCCAAATGTAATGAAACTTGTGGGCATAAAGGGTTTGTTGGGAATTCACATTTTCTTGTATGTCAAAAGCATGTGTGTTATCATTCAAAGCATGCACTAAGCAGTGCCCACTTTATGTCATATTATTCCATTAAATCTTTTTGTAATAAAGAGATCATATGATTTTGATGAATTGTACAAAAAAAAACAATTTCTTTTTTAAATTAACGACGACAAGAATCAAACTTTACACCTTAAAATTTATTTAAAAAAAAATTACCACTTAGTTATTTTCTCGTTGGCTATTTTATAAAATCTTTAAATGGTAGGATGGTGTAAAATATGGTTCTACCTCTCAAATTTGGTCCCCTAGATAAACCCAAATTAAAAGACAACCAAATTTAAAACAAAAAGAGCTTAGTTAAGCCAAGAGCACTGAGAATTGCATCCTTGATAGCTTATTGGTTTCTTTTCAACACTTTCAAGTGCTTCAAGGAGCACTTTTCACCACCCAAATTGATAATTTTTTTTTTTGATTTGATGGTTTTCTTTTTTCTTTTTTTTAATATATGAGTTCCTAAAAATATTAATTATAATGTACACCACGTACGCACATGTGCACACCCGCACACATGCATTTATAATAACACCTAAGTTTCCATTCTTTGAGTGTCAATCCTTCAAATCTTGAAACGGTAAATTAAAGCAAGAGCTAGCAGAATAACTTGATGATGTTGAGCAGGTACACATTCTAGACATTACTGAAAGAGGTCCCCAGTCTCCAAAAGATGTAATGATCAGCTTTTTATTGGAAATTTCAAATGTTGAACATATACGCCTTTCGGATTTATTTCTGTAGTGATAAGTAAATCGACATGTGTATGAAATTATTGAGGATATCGCACAATTTTTTATTGAAAAGTGAAAATTTATGGCATACGCACTCAATTATAAGAGTGTTGGATTAAGACACTTAATAATACATCACGTAATTAATAGGATCAATATTTAATAAGTCTGGTTATTATTATTATTAATTTTAATTATCGTATTTAAAATTCATTAAATTTTAATTAATCTAATTTAATCCTGTGAGACTATAAGAATGATAAAGGCTTCACAATAACTAATTTAACGTGACTGCATACATAATAATTTAAGTCTGAAACATTGCTTAAACAAAATCATTCTCTTATCAACTTATTTTACCTGTTATTGGTAGTTTTATTATTTTTAGAGTAAATATTTTGCGAAAGATAAAACTATTTTTATTATATAGAATGGGTATATACCTAACAAATAAATAAATAAATTAAAGTGTACGTAAATAGTAATACTTGCACATGCTGCAACTGTAAATAATCCCGTGCTCAACGTGGAAAGACATCAAATCTATTCCAAGTTTGAATATGAAAAGGAAGGGAAAAAAAAAAAAAAGTAATGAATGGGCAAGGCTACCTCACTTGTCATGTTCAAATAAAGGATTTGAACCACTAACCCAAGATTTGCCTATAAATAAAACCCTTTTCTCCTTGTTATTTGCTAATAAATCCTGTTTTGTGCAACCAAGTTGCGGAATGTCCAATGTACAGGCACTTTGCACCTTTCTATTAATTAAAAACAACTCACTAGTCTTGCCTTAAAGGCAAGGCTAATTAAGTATGATGCAATGAATCTTTTTTTAGCCATTGACAGTTAAGATTAATACCTTAATCCAAAAGTCGGTTTATTAAAAAGAGCTTGTTTCGCTGGTGAGAGAATAGTTAAGTGGTAATTTATCTCCAAGAGCATCCTGAAGTATATAATTCGATTCATGCCGTCATTGATCATAAAGAGATAATTGCTCCTTATTACACAATTTATTAAAATTTAAACCATATAACTTTCTCGTTAACCAAAAAAAATATGCTTCTATTGTTAAGAAAATCACTTAAAGTTTAATAACGAACAATGATGTTCGGTAAAAAAATTAATATATGATGCATATGGATTGGCCCATCCCTTAATCTCAATAAAGAAGACATTATAATGTTGTTTCGGTTGGAGGTGTTATATGGGGGAGAGAGTACAGATGTAGCTAGTGTCAGTAGGTGAAAGAGCACAATATAGCTTAGGTTTGTGACTATACATATGATTCCATGAAATGATAAAGTAGTAAGTTCCACAAAGCTGACATTCCATTCGGACCATTCCTCATCTTTCATCTTAAGAAAGAAAAGGGTTTACTATTATTTTTTTTAGAAGATCAAGTATATTTTAAAGAGGAGAAAGTGAGTCCTTAACAATAGAAAAAATGATAGAATTAATGGGACTTGTACCGTTAATACCAGATAGCTACTCTGTATGTGGATGGTATTATTACCCAATAACCATGACAATGATTGAATGAAAGTGAAATGGAATTCTAATCATGCAATTCAGTGGTGCCAGAAGTGGAACACTTTTGATTTTTTTTTTCGACTGATTAAACAAACAAGTGGTGTGTGATGCTGAAAACATATAAAGCCATTTACACCATCCCAAAAAAAGTTCACAATACACTAGTTTTAGGGATTTTTACATAAATAGATAAAAATCAAAAAAAAACTTTTAAAAATGTTGTTAATTTGAAAAATTTTGAAAAAAAATTTTTCAATTTTTTTTTTTTCAAATATAACTCATTTCCTTTGCAATTAGGATTTTTTTTAGCATTTTTTTCTTTTTTACTAATTTTTTAACTTTTTTACTTTATACTGTTTTTATTTATTTTTTTACAATATTTTTTGTACTATCT
>CATIWM010638847.1:0-19000 GCA_949671775.1 Mallotus repandus
GTCCAAACAAGGTGAAAAATAAGCTTATATACCTAAAATAAACCCTAAATAAACTCCTAATAAAAAGAGGAAAAATTACTAAAATAGAAAAACAGCGATTTGAAGGCCCAAACAATCGAATTTGGCCAAAATCTATAGGGCTTCACAAGAAAAACTTGTGATTTTGAATCAGTGGCCCAATTCCACCCAAATTAGCCACTGAAATCACTCAAATCGGACACTCGGAACTTCACTTTAATTACGAAACTGCCACTGCCTATCCAGTTTGTCTAAGAACTCCAAAGCTTGTTCTTGGACCACATCACCATATGACATCTAACATGACATCACATATCATATTTTGCTGACGTAGCACCACTTGGCATTGATGTGAGGCCACATGTTGCACCTATATGACATCGTGCCACGTGGCGCTAATGTGGTGTTATGTAGCTCACTTTTATAGTAACGGCACATTGGTTCTCACGTGACATTTGTATGTCTAACGCATTAGTGCAATTAGATCTTTTCTAAAAGTGAGATACTGTAGTGAAATTTTTCCTAAAAGTTAGGTATTACGAGTGAAAATTTCTAATTTTTTATAGTTTTTATGTGTAATTGATTTTATTCTTTGGTGATAATTTTAAATTTTATAATTTTTAAGTGAAAATTTGTAATTTTTTTTTCTTTGGCAACGATAACAACGACCATGAGAGTAGCAATGTCCACCAAGCTTACTAGAGCACACAATTTTATAGTCTTTCATTTTCAAAGTATCAATCTATAATAATATTAGACCTTATATATACAAAATGTAACTAAATCGGGTAAAATTCAATTTGAACTAGCTCGTTATTAATTATTTATTATTAATCCATGAGAAGCATGATCAACACAGACATAACAGCAAAAAATAAATCATTCTTGTAAGCATGAAATGATTTGTTATTTAGCTGACTTGTGCCCTTGCAGAAAAGGGTTTTTGTTTAAGAATTTCAGGTTATAGTTCTGCGCGCCTTAAAAATTTGGCTGAGGCTGTATCAAATCTAGTTGACAAACCATTAAGCTGGAAAATCTTAATTTGTCTAGCCACGTGCAATTCAGCAACAAAAATCTATGAACTATTCACAGTTTATGTTTTTGTTGTTATTTTTTTTCCTTCTTTTCTCATTTACAAAACTTTGTATTCTACTCCACAGCGTTATCTTGTGCTAGTTTGATCCACAAGTGCACCATTGTTTGCTACAAGATTTGCTGAGAACTGTGCATTCTTACTGGTGAGAACACAACAGTGAGTCGAGCCTGATTTGAAAGAGAGTAGTTCTCAGGCCACATCCCTTTCTCTGCTTCACGAGGGAAAAGAACTGCATTTTTTGCTGTAAACCCTATAGCTTCTTCTTCTTCTTCTTCTTCTTTACCCACCTTCAGATCCTCTATGCTTTCAGTACATTTCTCCTCTTGCTCTGGACTTGACGAATTCCAAATCCTCTCCTGTGATTGTTGACCATTGCTTATTTGTTATACAAGACGTGCATGCAAAGTAATTGTGGAAGCATATTTAAGCCAGAAAAGAAATTGAGAAAGGGATCAGACTTGTGAAGTCCATGACTTCTTTTAAAATATTCACTTTCCTCCAGTTCAACACATCTTGACAAAAGAATCCACAACATTTTTTCAGTTCATGTCATTGTCATTATCAACTTTCCCTAGTACATTTTTTCAAATGGTGCTATATCTTACCAAATGCTTGTACTAAAATTTCAGATCACGTAACAATGATCAATTTTCAACTTGTTCATGCATTCATTCAGGTCATTTATATTCATTTTTAATTGTTTTCAATTTGAGCCGGTTAAATTGAAATTCATTAAGAAATGCACTTAAAAAATTTTCTTTGAAGCTATACATCAGCTAAGCTGTAAGTCCATAATAAATAACATGAGAAAGTGACTACAATCCAAAAATATTGACAAGTATAGGAAAGGCCAACTTGATTTTATTTATCACTATAACTGAACTTGCCCTGCGTTTTTACAAGGATTCAAAGAGATACATATCTGGTAAATTCAAGCTGTAACTTCTTAATAAAATTACACAAACCATTAATGGAAGCTATATAAGACTTCCCTTTGACATATTCAATACAAAAGCCAATAGGCTAATAAAGACTCTGGAACAAGAGTGGCATCGGTCTCAATAATATTAACATAAATACAACTACGAAGCTGCAGATATAGGGTATTATAGGGAAGGATCGCCGCTTGAAGCCGCAGGTACTAACCCAATGCTAAGACTTCGCCCGTCCATCCTTGGGCCCATTCATGGGCAGATCAACCAACAACATGGTGAACCGAACAGTCAAACACCACAGCTGTTTGGTTTCCACACTGTCATAGTTTCTTTCTGATGCTTATAATGCAGAGCAGAGGGGAAATAAGCAAGTCTTTATCCACACATAAAAGTATACATAGTATTGAGTAGTACTTTAGATCCTGGGTAGGAAACAAGTAGCAACATTATTAATTATAGACAGAGATACCAAAGCCAGTGAGATTGGGGCTTTCCTCAGAGTGAATAGTCTACTGAGTTTCGGCGTGTCTTTCAGTAGAAGCAGTCCAATAGCTCTTCCATATGTTCATCTTCCCTCTGCAGAAAAAATCAAAATAAAGTGAGCATAAGTTTTGAGTTTACTTCTCATGCGTCACTCGAGGAAAAGTCTCCACCAGGTGAGCCATTTCTCACCACAGGAATTGTAGACTCCCCTCCATTAGAAGCTGCCGAGGGACCCTGAATATTATTTTCATGGGATTGTGTATCTGTTATCCTATAATGACTTGGTGTACCAAAACTATTGATATGGGGGCTTTCATTGGAGTGAATAGGGTGCCACTCAGAGTGCAGGCTGGCCATCATCTGTTCAAGCCGTTGAGGGTCTCCCTGCAGAAAGAATCAGAAGAAAGAAAGGATAAGTTTTGAATTTATTTGCTATACATGAATAATTCTACATCCAACAAGCAATTTCTTACCACAAGATATGTGATATCCATCAAGAAACCCAGCTTGTGTGCAAGCTCTGACATATCTGTCTCTTTATACTGACGTTGAACTTCTTCAAATGTTTCTCCAACATTGGAAGCCTCCAAAGGACCTAGATGAGGGGCCGGTTGAACCGGCAATTGCACCGGACTCGTCGGGACCTCGAATACAGCGGGTGGTACCCCCGGGCTGGGTGCTCTTATGAAGGGTTGCTCATACCCGGCTCCGGCTGTTGATGATTCAGCATTTCCCTCCATCTCCGGCGATGAGTTGAGGTACTGATGCCGACTGCCTTCATTCTCACCCCCCGCCCCTAGAGGTAGAGAACTTGGACCGGCCCCGGACTGACCCTCGTTGGGAAAAATGGAGGTCAGCATCTCCACCTCTGAAGTGGTAAATGAGGGAGTAGAAGGGGCAGAAGGTGGGAGAGAGCTGCCCGATTCGGGAAGGTTTGGCATATCTGCCCTCTTAAAGTGACTTTGAACTTCTTGAAATGTGGTATTTCCTACTTTGGAAGCCTTTGAGAGGCTCTGACAATCTTCCAAAAATGATACATCAGACTTCTGGTATTGATTTTGATTATCAAAATCGGAAGGCATTTTGGTTGGGGGACTCCATTCACTTTCTATAGAGGCTGATATATCCATCTTCTTACTAGGATTTTGTGCTTCAAAATCCAGAGTAACAAGGTAACTTGTGTTACTTTGATCATAAAGTAACTTGGTAGTCATACTAACTGGATTTTGATTGTGAAAATCACAATCCAGGGTTTCATCTTTCTTATGTGATGAAACATTAGACACATCATATAAATTTTGATTTTCAACACAAAATGCCGTTTGGCAACTTGGTATACTTCTATTAGACGATAAGGTATTAGATATCTTATTTGGAATGAAATATTCCGAATCACAAAACACTGCACAACCCTTGTCACCTTCGTTACAGGTTGAAACAGTCGTTATTTTATTAGAATTTTGATTCCCAATATAAGACTGTGCAAGGCTGCCTGTTGCACCTATATTAGAAACTGAGGTAGAAATTAGATTTTGGTTATCAAAATCAGATGCCTCTAGATAGCTTGACTTGCCTTTCTCATAAGTAGACATAGCAGTCATCACATTTGGATATTGATTTTCTGAATCTGAAGCCATATGGTTGCTTTGTTCACCTTCACCATAGGCTGGATTAGCTATCATATCCTTAGAATTCTTATCTTTAAAAGCAGAAGTCGAAAACAAAGCTGAAACTGTGCTGCAATTAGAAGATGCACCTTTTCTTGCCTTCTTATTCGGTGTTGTCTTCTTGCAAGCTAGTTTAGCTTTCACTGACTTTTTGTTTGCTGTTTTCTTCTTATTTGGTTTCCTCTTTAATTTATAAAAAACATAATCGCCCTGCACAAGCACACAACAACAATGAGCAAAGTTCCAAGCTAGGCACAATAAATTATCACGAGAAGAACTTCTAAAAGTTGCAACACCAAAATCTCAACGAAATAGTGAAACATAACGCAATAAAAGCTGTTATGACATGAATTCCACAGGTCTGATTACAATTCCTATGTGCGAAAGATCCCAAAATTTCAACAATTCAGAAATAAAAACTAAAGCTATTTTGCCTCATCCTAGCAAGCAATTAGGTTAGTGGATTTTCCAAATGAAAAAGATTCATAAATAGCATACCTCAACAAGAAAAAAGAAAGGGGAAGAAAAAAGAGCAACTCCAAACAAATTCTTGGCATTTACCGTAATAGGCCGGTCGAGTTGAGCTGTGTAGATATATTCTGTTGCTTTGAATTCAGTCGCATCAGGATTAAGGTACACCAATGATCTCTTTATTCCAATAACCTCATCGCTATCTCCAACGGTGATGAGCCGAGGATCACCGGTAGGCTTCCATGATCCACCATCCCTTACTTTCCTCTTCCGGAGCTCACTATTTTCATAATGCTCAGCCGGAGAAAGGAAGCAGAGCTCTTTATCACAAGAATGGCTGATGAAGCGGCCTAAAAGAATATTGAGCAATTTTCTTTAAATTATTCACACTGCAAAAAATAAAAATACATAAATGAATAAAGAAACTCACTCAAAAGGTCCGCAGGATTATAGTGTAGTATATTAATTTCTTGAATGCCAGTGCCACTTAGGAGATCGGCATCACCATGACCATCACCAAGAATCTTGGGCTTCAAATAATCAAGAAGCACTTCTTCATCCGTCGGGTGGAATCTCCACCCAGGCGGCAAGTTCAAAGGGACTTGCTGCACTGGAAGCGCCATTCCTTTTTTTAAAATTAAAAAAAGAAAAAGACATTTAATGAACAAACAAATTAGAGCAAGAAGAAACAGCAGGAAAAGAGAAGAGATGGAAAATAGAGCACTAACCGGAGGCAGAGGAGAAGCAGTTCATTCCTCTTCCTAAAACAGCCAGCAGTAGAGAATTGAATCGAAATGTAAAGAGAGAGCTAGCGCAGAACAGAAGAGGAAGCAGCAGTGGCAGTGCTAGTGGAGTGTAGTGTATGTGAAACTCACAAAAAAATGGAACGACATTCAAGACTATTATACTATAATAAATGCGACTTGTTTGAGAAGTTGTAGTGAGAGACTTTGACTAACTCTAGTTAGGATCATCGGCACTGTAGTTGTAGTCCTAGTAGTAGTAGTGATCGTGATTCAGTACTCATGTTGTGCCATTACTCGCTATACTTGTTGAACAAGGTCGCCAAATGGTTGGATATCTGTCACTTTTGCATTACGAATATTCTGTGGTTCCCACCACTTCTACTCTTTAACCCTTCACTTTGGTATCACGTTGATTGAATTAGCCTTTGTTCCATTCACTATATTTTATGGAATATTCTAGAACATTCGGGCCTATTCTGACATTTGCTTTTAGTATGCAAGTGAAGAGAACACGGATTGAGCCCAAAAAATGAGGTCGAAAGGAGACGGGACTGGACCAGGATTAATTAGACGAAGTGATGTATACGAGAATATTGGTTTCTTCAAGGAGAGGCCATAAAACTTTTTTTTTTCTATTCATGCAAACCAATAGCCAAATCATATCAAAAATGCTGGAAACCACATGCCAGCTTCACAATCAAAATCTGTTTAATTAATAGGATAAGAAAACGGCAACTCCATTTATCACTGAAATTAAAGTTGTCGTTCTAGAATTTGTATACATGAAGGATGCTGGGTGATACATATCCAGACCATACGATACAATACAAGCTAGTTATAGTTGAATCGCACATCTATCATAAATACAATGTCGTCAGGAACCAAATACCTGCAGCTATTTAGTCATATACTTACCTTCATAATTTCTTGTTTGCACGAACTCCGACCCGAGCGACACACGCTGCCCTCCACAGCCATAAGTGTCCAAGTTTTAGTATATGTGTTTTTCCAAATCTATATAGGATCACGGGAACACATACAGATACCATGGGTTTTATGATTGGGGTTTTGGATCAGTGGTGATACTCCATATTCATAATCCTATTTTAATAAGGATTATTGTCGACAATTAAAGGAAGAATACTCAATGCTTGGATAACAAGGAAGTCAAGTCCTACAAGCTCAAGTATCGGAGTGACACATAGAAATCAAGTCAAGTCATACGTGCTCAAGGATCGGAGTGACATAAGCAATTTCTTACCTTCCATGATGAAGGAAGTAAGATCAAAATCAGAAGAAGCTTTTCGTCTCCTTGAGTTAGCAAGATGCTGCTATTGAAAAGACTATCTCACACGTTCTTGAGCTCCTTTTCGGGGTTACCGCTACCCGAATGAACTAAATAGAAGTCAAGTCAAATTCTTGGATAACAAGGAAGTCAAGTCCTCCAAGCTAGGGTCGGAGTCACACATAGCTCAAGTCAAATCCTACAAGCTCAAGGATCAGAGTGACACATAGAAGTCAAATCAAGTTCTTGCATAACAAGAAGTCAAGTCCTGCATAGAAGTCAAGTTCTATCCACAAGCTGAGTTAAGATTTATCTGATTTAAGTATCCAAGAATTTGTAGGAAGACCCCACCGTTCATCCCAATTTTCTCATCTATGCAGGTCCTAAAGCTGAGTTAAGTTTGGAGTTATCAAGTTGCATCCATTGGGGTTTTAAATGGATCAGTTGCATCCGCTGAAGTTTTAAATGGATCAGTTGCGGTATTGCAGAACTAAGTCTGTCATCCGTCCATCTGATGCCGTTAGTTATTCCAGTAGTTGAAGTCCATCTGAAAAAAAAAAAAAAAAAAAAAACAGTTAGTGTAACCATAAAATCTGCTCACGCCACTTCCGCTCTTTGCATGAATTAAATTAAGAACACTTCACTAAGCAAGCATGTCATTACTCACCTCAGAAAGTGCAGATCTTTCTACATCATAATTCATCAGTGAACCCTGATATCCTGTAAGGATTGGCATATCTACCGTGCAGATCTGATTTTCAGTTGCATGGTCATTATGAGCCTCTAAGTCACTCCAGTTATCTTGAAGGACTGACACGTCAGTACTCTCATAAAGATTTTGACGTTCAAAATCCGAAGGCATCTTGTGGAACATTCTCCATTCACCAGCATCTTGGTTTTCATGAGATGACTTGCCATTAATCACAAAATAAGATGATTCCATGAAGCAATTCGTTTCACCTTTGTTTTGTATTGAAACCGAACTTGGCTCACTTGAACTTTCATTTTCTAAAACAAATGGCCCAAGGTAACACGGTTCGCTTTGCTTGTACAATGAGCTTGTACGGTTCTCATTGCATTTTAAGTTTGAAAAAGTATGCATTTCATCTGGGTTTGAATTTGTTGCCTCAAAAGTCCCTGTGGAACTTTTTGCAACAATGCTTTTATCATATAGGTTTATATTTTCTTAATCAGAAGGAATTGAGATACCTGTTGAATAAGGATTAGTCTTAGGTGGTTTTAGAATTTCTGAATCGGATGGAATTGAGAAATTCATTGAGAAATGCGGACCAACATGAACTGTGAAATTTCCTGAAAGAGAACCACTGTCATGTGGTTTTGTGATTTTTGAATGACAATGGGGGTGTAGATTCCCACATGGTTTTGAAATTTTTGAATAACAAGGATTCAAAAATTTTGAAAGATGAGCATTCTCATGTGGGTGTAAATTCCCACGTGGTTTTGAAATTTTTGAACCCCAATGTGGTGTAAATTCCCACATGGTTCTGTAATTTTTGAATGGCAAGGATTTGAAAAGTTTGGAAGATGATCATTCTCATGTGGGTGTAAGTTTCCACATGGTTTTGAATGACGAGGATTTATAACATTTGAAAGATGATCAGTCTCATGGGGGTGAAAATTCCCACACGGTTCTGTAATTTTTGAATCGCAAGGATTTGTGAAAATTCTTTGCAAATTGTTTGAATTTGCCAAAACTATTGAAAATGGATCCACCTCACATGGTTTTGTATTTGAATTACAAGGACTTGTGGGATTTACAAAAAGAGGATCATGTTCATGTGGGTGTAAATTGTTTGAATTTGCAAAAACTGTTGAAAATGGATCGATCTCACATAGTTTTGGGTTGTTTGAATTACAAGGAATTGTGATATTCCTTAAAAATGTTTCCATCTCATGTGGGTTTTGATCTTTATTTTGAGAAGCAAAAACAGAATACTTCGGATAACTTGATTGACCTTTTTCAGAGGTCAAAGTTGCAGCTATCTCATCTGGATTTTGCTTTTTAAAATCAGGAGTAGAATACTTAATGCTGCTGGGTTCAGCATCACCAGAGGTTAAACAAACATTTTTCTTGAGTGAATTTTGACATTCACTATCAGAAGTAGAAGTTGGCGTACAATTTGCTAAGCCTTTTCTTCCCATCTGATTGGGTTTGTTCTTACAGTTCGCTAAACCTTTTCCTTTTCTTAACATAATCGAGTTGGGTACTTTTGCATTTATTGGTTTTTTTCTTTTTGCATTTATTGGTGTTTTTCTTATTTATCATGAGCTTACAAAGAACAAAATCGCCCTGCACAAGAACAAAACAATGAAAAAAGCAAAATCAAAATGCCATGTTTGAAGTTACTTTTAACTAATAAAATCAGTTGAAGAGCAAAATATGTTGAAGTTTTTATGTCTACTATCTATCCATATATGTTGGAAAAGCCAATTTGCAGTTTTTCACAAATAATATTCAGTTGTTTTTAAACAATAAGTTAAATTTTTCCAAATTCAAAAACATATGACATGAAAGAAACATATGGAATAGTTACAGCAAATTACCTCAATAGGCGAGTTGAGTTGAGTTGAGCAGTGTACTCATATTCATGTATGACCCATTTTGTTGGGTTAGGGTCATGATAAACAAAAATTGTTTTTGTTCCAATCTGCTCATCGCTATCTTCAGGCGTGAGTGATTGGATCTCACCAGTCCTTTTCCAGACTCCAGCTCCTGCTTTCCTCTTCCTTTTAGTCGCTTCAGTTTTTGAGTAAAACTCACGACAACAAAAGAAATACCTCTCTTTACTAGGAGACTTGTCATCTACAAAAACCAACATCAGTCATCAACTGCTGCATGGGGTGAAACATAAATCAGAGCAAGTAAAATGTAAGGGAAAAAAAAACAAAAAACAAAGTACACCCAGTAGATCCCAAGGATTAAAATTGCAAAGTTGAAGCTCCTGGATGTCAGAGCCATCTATAGGTAGACCAAGATTTTTCTTTTTCAAGTAATGGTCCAGCAGCTCTTCATTGGTTGGGAGGAACCTCCATCCCACTGGTAAGTTTGATGGCACTGATTGCATCTGACCTGCAAGAAAGCTACAAAAAAATTAGAAGAAGAATGGGTCAATCAAGAGGCTAAGTATAGAGAGCTTCACTTACCAGATGAGGAATGTTGTTCCATTCCTTTTCCTTCACCGGAAAGCAAATAAGGTGTTGTTTTATGCCAAAGCTAATATCACTCAGAGAACAAGGATCTAGTAAGAGAGCAGTAGACTGAAACACTGGTCAACTGATGAGTCTATTTGCCAAGTTTCACCCAAAGAACAGTGAACTGGTAAGAGAGTGATGCACAGCTGGTGATGATAATATGTTCATCTTCAGAACTAGTAAGTAGCACTTTTTTTTTTTTTTTTAACAATGGTAAGTAGCACTTTGGTTGAGAACAACTGACGACTTACTGTTCATATATGATTCACTCAACTTCTTGAAGAAGCTTAGTAAAAGAAAGACGGAAAATGTCAAAAAGAAAAAAGAAAAAAAAGGTATCCGCTGGTTCCCACTAATCAGACGGTGTCTTGTGGCATTAGGGGTGAGCAAAATTGAACCTTACTAAAAAAATTGAACTGAAAAATCGAATCGAAAAACCGAAATGCAATTGATTGAAATTGATCTAAATCGGTTCGATTCGGTTTTTATTTTTGAAGATTTACAAATTTCTGTCGATTAATTGAACTGACTGAAAAATCGAACTTTATGATAAATTTACATATTTTTGAATAAAAATGTTATTAGAAGTCATGTATGATTGAGATGGTAAGTCATTTAGACTTTTGTTTTTGTATTTCTTTCGTATATATTATAACATATTTGGTTTTCGATCAACCGATCGAAATCGTTCGGTTTCTTCAGTGTTCGATTCGGTTTTGATAATTTGAAAAATATAAAAATTAAACTGAACCGAATCGAACCATGTTCACCCCTACTTGTGTCTACTATGTACTACTACTATATTTGTTTTGTATTAGTGAAAAATTAAAGGGAAAATGTTCATTTTAGCCCCCAATGTTTATCCTGAAGCTTAGATAAGCCCCCCATATTTTTTTTGGCTCAAATAAGTTAGGGTTTCATTAAAAATATGTTTTTAAGCCCCTCTCACCACATGGATTTCAGATCCGTTAATTGAAGTGCTGACATGGCAAATCAATGCCAATTCCCCTGCAAAATCTTAATTTTGCAGATCCAGCTGCTCCTCCACCCAGAAAACAACGTCGAATGAAATGCTTCGAGAAATAAAGAAAGAGGATTCTTCAAGGAAAGAGTTGAGCCAAAATAACAACCTTCACCTCTCAAGCTTTACCCTCATCTGCTGGTAATCCCTCACAGCATTAGCAGCTACACCACCAGCAAGAACAACCTCTTCAAGTTCCCTTACGGTTTGGGCAAGCTTTTCAACCTCTGCAACCTTTTGTCTGTGCATTTTGTCTAAAATTTTATTTTCCTCCTGATATTTACAAGTAGAAAATATTTTACTCATTCCAATATTATACACTGGGAAAGATGAAATATCCAAGTTGTGACACTTGTGAAACAATAAGCATTGTGCTAAGCTATCAACTTTATAATACCTGACAAATTTCTCTCTGTTTTCATTAGTTCGTGGTTCTTATTTTGAAGATCATCAACCATAGAGGCCTTAACCAAAACAACTTGCACTATCCTCTCAGCTTCAAGTAAAGCAGCCTCTTTGATACAAATAGAATAAGTTGATGAAAAAGAATAATCAATTACTTGGTATCTTGTTTCTAATGTAAAACCACCATAATAAGCTCAACAAACATAACACAACTCTTAGTTAGAAAGTTTAAGCTCAGCCTCCAAAGGTGCAAGAATGGCTTCAATTTGAGGCATATCATCATCCTTCTGAGTAGCATGAACCTTTGAAGAGTTGCTTCAGCTGCAAACTGAGCTGCCATTGAAGCTTTATTCTCATCATTGATCTTCTTAATTCCAAGATTCTGCAAAAAAAAATTTAATTTATTAATGGAGCACTAAGACAACAATCACTGATAAAGAATAATAAAATTAACGAAGAGGATCCAAGCAATACTCTAGTTTCCAGAAGAGATTCTGTTGACTTGAGCTTTTCCTCTACTTTTGAGAGTTCTTCAGTGAGCTGTAGCAACATAGAAGCAAAAAGGCAAAATCAGGATAAATTCATAACACATAATGATCAAAGTGAAGGAATTTAAAGAATAATCAAGTATCTTCCTTAGTGGAGTACACAGAGAAAAAAAATTATTACGATAACAAAAAACAGTAACATGATAAGAAACATATTAGTGCCAAATGAACTTGCATTTCAAATTAAAAGTAATTGTAATATAGCTATAGTGACTGCCGTGCTGCAAAAAGTGAAGTTGATCAGTTGTTTATCTCCATTTTTTTTTATCAAAACCACAATGAGCAAAAACATTTCTAAGCAATTGGTATAACTCCTCTTCCATACTTTTGACAAAATTCACACCTACATCCCTCTTGCACAAAAACTGAATCAACTTATTCTCGACATTTTTCTTATTTGTTTTTATTTTTTTAATGAGCTCAACTCCGTTTTTGGCTATGTTATTTGCTCCACAATAGCAACGTGAGTACAGTGGTTGTTGGTCTCCAATATAGTGCATTGCAAACCATAATTGGAGCACATGAAGCTTATATCAACAAATTCAGTCATCATCTTCATCATCTTGGTGTTGTCATTGCTGGCCCAGTGACCACCGAAACATCACCGCTCATCCTAGTAGCCTCTGATGGTGAAATTGTGCTAGCGATGTGCTTATCAACGCCCATCCCTTTTGCAAGGAAAACAATAGCAAGGGCCATTGTTGGTGGAGAGCTCATTGTTGGTAGAGGGCTCATGGTTGGTGGAGGGCTTGTTGTTGGGCTCATTGATAGAGGAGTTGACATCATCGGTGGTGGTGACACTAGGGTGGCAGCTAGGGGACGTGTCATGGAGGTCAGCAGTGGAGTGGCAGCTGGGGGAGTTGTCGCGGAGGTGAGTGGTGGAGTGGCAGCTGGTGGAGGTATTGTGGAGGTGGGTGGTAGAGTGGCAGCTGGTGGAGGTGTTGTGGAGGTAGGTGGAAGTGATGTAGCAGAAGAAGGAGGAGTAGCAATTATCGGTGGCATTAGGTCAATATATATTTTATATTTGGTAAAGTTTAATTTGAATGGTCATGTCAGTACTTCAGTTAACGGAGTTGAAATCCGTTTGGTGAGAGGGGCTCAAAAACATGTTTTTAATGAAACCCTAACTTATTTGAGCCAAAAAAAAATTGAGGGCTTATTTGAGTTTCGGGGTAAACATAGGGGGCTAAAATGAACCTTATCCCAAAATTAAAAGGAAAAAATTCTACTAGAGTTGGCAACTTTAGAAGTGTACCAACACAACTACTCTTCAAATATTATGTTCATATTGCAACTATTATAGCCTATCAAGCATCGACACTTTAACTAGGGTGAAGTATCCGTGTCGGACACTTTTTGGACACCGACACGCGCCCAACACGGCCCGACATGTGTCCGATACGGCTGCACATGTGTCCTATTATTTTTTATTTTTAGGACGCGGGAAGGGCATGGTTGGGACGCGTGGAGGACATGGCAGGACACTTTTAGGACACAGTATGACACTTTTTTAGGAAACTTTTAGGCTCTTTTTTTGTTTAATTTATTTTAATTAATAACTTAATTTAATTTATTTATTAATAATTTAAATTAATTTAATATTTAATTTAATAATATATTTAATTGGCCACTTTTTATATTTGTCTTATACAGGACAATGATAGATGATTGATTAAATGATTATATTAAGTGTTTAAATTTTATGAAGTTTCTATTTTATCACACTAGCTTTATTTTTTTTAACAAATTATTTTTATATAATAAAAAATAATACACATTTTAAATTTGTCGTATCATTGTGTTGGTGTCGTATCTTATCCGTATCCGGTATCAGTGTCCGTACTTCTTAGATTATAGGTTTCTTAATTAATAATCAGGAATATTGGCAAAAAATTTATTTGCGAAATATATAATTTGGACATCAAGATTCGCTCAGGTTAAAAATTGGTATCAATTTTAAAGTTTCTGTAAAATAAAGGAAGCATAGGCTTCATTTTGATTAGAACCCAAATGAGAATTGAATGTAAGAAACTAAACGACTAAAATTGGGCAATTTTCACTCACGATGTTACCCAACTTTTATTGAAAGTTTTGTTATATTTTCTCTTTTTTTAGTCACTTAAAATTGTATAGCCTTTCTTTTATTATCAATTAAGTATTTGAATTTGATTTCCAGCCAGAACTGAGTACGTGGCATACCATATGACATCTAACATGACATCACATATCACATTTTGCTAATGTAGCATCACTTGGCATTGATGTGATGCCGCATGTTGCACTTATATGACAGTGTGCCACATGGCACTAATGTGGTGTCATGTGGTTCACTTTTATAGTAGCAGCACATTGGTACTGACGTGGCAGTTGTATGCCAACACATCGATGTAATGGGACCCTTTTTAAATGTAAGACATTGCAATGAAACTTTTCTTAAAAGTTAGGTATCACGAGTGAAATTTTCTAATTTTTATGGTTGATTTTTTATGTGTAATTGATTTTGCTCTTTAGTGATAAAATTTCAAATTTTATAATTTCTAAGTGAAATTTTGTAATTTTTTTTTATTTGGCAACGATAACAATGACGATGAGAGCAATAAGGTCCACCAGGCTAAATAGAGCACACAACTTTATAGTCTTTAATTTTCAAAGTACCAATCTATATTAATTTTAGGCCTTATATATACAAAATGTAACTAAATCAAGTAAAATTTAATTTGAACTAGCTCGTTATTAATTATTTATTATTAATCCGTGAGAAGCATGATCAACACAGACATAATAGTAGAAAATAAATCATTCTCGTAAGCATGAAATGATTTGTTATTTATCTACCTTGTGCCCTAGTAGAAAAGGGTTTTTGTTTAAGAATTTTAGGTTACAGTTCTCCCGCCTTAAAAATTTGGTTGAGGCTATATCAAATCTAGTTGACAAACCATTAAGCTGGAAAATCTTAATTTTTCTAGCCGCGTACGATTCAGCAACAAAAATATATGAACTATTCACAATTTATGTTTTTGTTTTTATTTTTTTCCTTCTTTTCTCATTTACAAACCTTTGGATTCTGCTCTCTACAACGTCATCTTGTGCTAGTTTGATCCACAAGTGCACCATTGTTTGCTGTAAAATTTGCTGAGAACTATGCATTCTTATCAATGAGAACACAACAGTGAGTCGAGTATGATCTGAAAGAGAGTAGTTCTCATGCCACATCCCTTTCTCTACTTCACGAGGGAAAAGAACTACATTTTTAACTGCAAACCGTATCGCTTCTTCTTCTTTACCCACTTCCAGATCCTCTATGCTTTCAGTACATTAATTTCTACTCTTCCTCTGAACATGATGAGTTCCAAATCCTCTCCTATAATTGTTGACCATTGTTTATTTGTTATACAAGACATGCATGCAAAGTAATGGTGGAAGCATATTTAAGACATAGAAAAGAAGTTGAAAAAGGGATTAGACATATTATGAAGTCCGTGAATTCTTTTAAAATATTCACTTTCTTCCAGTTTAACACATCTTGACAAAAGAAGGCACAATATTTTTTCAGTTCATGTCATTATCATTATCAACTTTCCCTAGTACATTTTTTCAAAGGGCAAATTACAAAAAAAAAATCACCACTAATATCCTGTATCCTAATAGGACTTAGATTAATCCTAGTAAGAGGAGATATTAGACCCCTGAAGATATATAAAGTCTTAATGAGGTATGGTTATCAATCCACAAAGGAGTTTAAGTCTCCAAATATACGGATCCTAATCTATATAGGTTTATGCAATATTCATCTCTATATATACCTTACATATCATTTATTATAATTCATTCAACACAATCTACAGACACTCTTGTGCTTATTGGAAGATCAACTAACTTAAGCATCAGAGTGATCGTAGGGACTCCCCCACCCTCTCATCCTCTTTCTTGCAGGATATCCTGGAAGCTCGAAGGGCACCCTCAAGCATCAAGTTATCAAGTGGCGCCGTCTATGGGGAACCTTAATATTTAATCTTTAAGTATGATATTTTACAAGAAACCCAAAATCCTAGTCCTAATGGCTTCAAGTCTACCACCTGCACCAACAGGAGGAAGTTCAGGGGAGGACACATCAATCCAGCCAATAGGATTTATCATACCATCCACAGGAACACCATCTCAACCACACCCAATTACTCCATCAAAATTTATCTGGTCTATCAAGCAGGTCCGTTTTTCCATATTATGAACCATTACAACATTCTAGCAGGTCTCTTCCCTCTATCCCTTTTCTAAGTGTACTAACACCAGAAATAAGCTCAATCGCTCAAACTACCAATTTACCAGATTCAGTTAATGAAGCTTTAATATAAAGCTTGCAGCAGCAGCTCCAAGCGTTAACTCGGGATGACAATCATCTAGACACTGCTAGACAAGGAGTTATGATTGGGCAACAAATCAGAACTACTAATGCATTAGGGTTGGAAGATGAAGGCAGAAGGAAGAAAACACAACACAAAGACGAAGCATCAAGCTCAACAATCCCAGAATTAGAGGACGCTGATATTGGTCTTTGGGTCAAAGAAGTAATGTATAAAGCCAGGATGGGTCTGAGTATTGAAGAAGAATGTGTTCTAAATGAAAATACTTCATTCATTAATAGTATTATCCAGATAAAAATTCCTCACAAGTTCAAGCTGCCTCAATTTGAATTGTGTGATGGCACCGGAGATCCAACTACTTATGTGTCAGCATTCAAAACTAAAATAATGTTGCAAATGTCTATGATGCTATAATGTGTCGAGTCTTTCCAAGCACTCTAACAAAAATAACACATAAGTGGTTTCACAAACTCCTGATAAATTTAATCTTATCCTTTGAGCAGTTAGTTGAGCAATTCAGGCTTCGTTTCATCACCAACATTCCCCTAGTAAGAAGCATTAATGACTTAAGGATGTGCAGACAAAAGTATGCAGAGTCACTGAGAAGCTATTTAGGTAGGTTCAATAACATCACAATGCAAATTAGGAATCTGAGCAATGAGGCAGCCATTAACGCACTGAAAAGTAGTACTGGGAAAATTATGAGATAATATTATGACTAAAAAATTGAGAACCTTCTTAGAAGTGATGACAATGGCTACCAACTTGATCGATTTAGATGAAGATCGAAAGTTGTATAATGAAGAGACTAAACAGTGAATAAGAAGGAAGAACTGAGGGACTCTAAGAGACTTTGAAATCCCAACTATTCTTCTAGAAGCTCAACAAATGAATTTAAAAGAGCTTTTGAAAGATACACTCCATTCAATGCGGATAAAGAAAAATGGTATCAATATTAATCCAGCACGTAGAATCCTAACTCCAGACCATTTCAAATATAAGCGAAAGTATTATCACTATCATCAAGATTACATTCATAACACCAATGATTGTCAAGAATTAAGAATAAAAATTGAAAGACTTGTCCAGAGAGGCGTACTCAAGAAGTTTATCTAGCATTAGAAAAGGGATAGAGACCCAAATAGCCAAACAAAGGGAAACCCATAAATAAAACAAGCTCAGAAGGAAGTCTCTGGTGTAATCAATATGATAACAGGAGGAGACTCAACAACACCCAGGAGAGGAAAAAGATCAAGAAATGAGGTATGCTCAATAACCGAGTTTGAATCAATAATTACTTTTTCTCCAGTAGATAAGAAACATGTTATTCATCCTTATAATGATGCATTAGTCATTAGTGCATATATAAGTATTTATATTGTAAAATGACTTTTGATTTATAAGGCAAGTGCTATTAATGCGTTATCATAGGATGCATACTGTAGACAGCGGGGTTTAGCGCGCGTTTAAGATTTTAGCAACTGTGACATTGTTTGAGCTTAGGGCTCCAAGGAACACATTAACTATAACACAAAGACATGGTGTGGAGATGAGGAGTCACCACCCAAGGTAATAACTGGGACCAATTAAAGGTGGTGGTAACTCGATTCTCTAAAAGAGAGTTAGCACCACAACTAGGAAATTCTGGGTACGGAATACCAACTTCTTTTAGTCTCATATTCTTTAAAGTTATTTTATGAATTACTATCTTATTCTCTAATTACATGCAATTTCATATAAACCCTAATTGAATATTCATCTAGCACTAAGGCAACTAGTCATGAAAAAGCATGCAAAAATTGCATTCACAAAGCGCGACGGTCCCTATATTAATCTACTCTACATTGATTTTAGTTAAATTAGCTAAGCCTACATATTTTAATTACAAATGAAATGAGAACTAAAGGTGGGCCTACATTTTATTTAAATTAATGAGCCTAATTCTATCAATTTCAATTGTAAAGAAGTGGTTCTAAGTCTACTTATTTTAATGAGAAAAAGAAATAAATTAGTGGGCTTAATTCTAACCAATTTTAATTAAGTGAAATGAGTCCTAAATCTATTTATTTTTAAAAGAAATGTTTTAATGGGATGAACTAAATCTAAGTTATTTTTATTAATTAAAAAAGGTGGGCCTAAATCTAATTAACCTAAATGGGCCTAAATTACCTATATAGGCCTAAATTAATTTTAATTAAATCTAAAATCAATTTTAAAGCCTATTAATTAAGTATGTTAAACCTAACGTGGGCTTGGGACCCAAAACGAATAAAAATACAAACAAGCCCAAACAAATAAAATAAACAATTAATAGATCAAACATGCATAATTGTGATTTCTAACCCTAAATTGATTTACATGTAACCTAAATTAATCTAAAGCCATTATTGATTTTATTAAGGTATTACCAAATAAACCTAAATTAATCTAATTAATTTTAATATGCAGAAAATTAAAATTCCACTACTAATGGGGCTATTACAACCTACATGAATTAACGAATAAAAATAAATACAAACCCAATAAATAAAATAAATAAACATAAAAAATAACACAAAAGAAAAGAACACAGAATAATAAAAAAATAAAAAAAATAAAACCTAAAATCTACGCAAGAAAACTAATACGGATTTATATTCAGGGCATCCCATGGAACTTCATGGTTCAATATCACATCAACCACGTACTGTTTATGATTTACCCTCTAAGGCCAAAAGAATAAGCAAAACACAGGAAACACACAAAAAATAA